>MU249629.1:2452107-2632506 GCA_018977245.1 Lethenteron camtschaticum
CGGCGTTCACGGCGCTGGTGCAGCGGCGCCGCCTGCGTGTGCTGAGCTTCGGGGAGACGCGGGCGACGCCCGTCCACGGGCTCATCCGCATGCTGGTGGTGCCTCTCCATTCGTCCGGTACCCGTGCACTCGCCCGCCCGGCTGGTACACACGCAGCCTGCGTATACGCACACACGCAGCCTGTGTGTGTATGTATACATACAGCCTGTGTATATACACACACGCAGCCTGTGTGTGTATATATACACAGGCTGTGTATATACACACACGCAGCCTACATATATACACACAGCCTGTGTGTGTATATACACACGCAGCCTACATATATACACTAGCTTTGCTACCCGGCTTCGCCGGTACTTGGATTCACAATGGCGATGTTCACACACCACACCAGTTACTCGTTTGAGGCTGAGTCGACCTAGGGAGGCCCTGGACCGGTTCAGATAATCGTCACCGGTGGTGGCCGTGAGCGAGAATCGAACTCGGGTCGCCGGGTTCGTAGCGCAGCGCGCTAACCGCTACACTACAATGCGTTACGCTTCCACATGCGTGGGTCACGTGACACATTTGGGGTCACGTGACAGATTTGGGGTCACGTGACAGATTTGGGGTCACGTGACAGATTTGACGTCACAGCTCAGTTGCCGTGCAAAAATGTATGCATTATTGAGCTCCCCGCCCCCAAAAAAAATGTGTATTTTTAAAATGTTTGCATGGTGTACAGTCTGGAATGTACCCACATTTTCTTGCTGTGGTTTTCACACCTGATGATGATTGCTTGTGTTGCAATCGAAACGTCGTGGGAATTGTATTGTTTATATTTTTATTATTTTATTGTTTCCCTTCTACGTGACTTTACCGAAAGAACCAAGAATATGAATCCCTGCAGTCACGAAAGCTTTAAGTCCCAAAAAAATATATACACAGTTATTAATTTACACACGCAGCATATCTATACACACAGCCTGTATATGCACAGCTGATATCTATATACACACAGCCCTTGTGTATATATATACAGATTATATATAGAGTATATACACAGCCTATATCACACCGCTTATACAAAGCTGATATAAAACACAGAATAGAAGGATCGATTTCCATTCATTTCCATTGGCGGCGGGGCATCCGTTTGCACAGTCCACAATGTTCAAGAAAAGGCGAGGCACCATTGGTACCTCATTTGCCAGTAAAAAATATAATTGTTTTTTTACCCTTCTATCTGGCAACAAAACTCACACCTTTTTTACAAGGAGTCATGTTTGCATAGACCACAATACCTGCAGCCATAATGCAAACAAAAACATAACTCTGATAATATATGCACTGTCCTTGAAGTTGATTGGTCCACACCCGTCGTCTGGTCCAACACCATGTGAGACTAGGCTCTAAGAAAAGCTGTCTCGGGTGTGGACCAATCAATTTCAAGGACAGTGCATACATTATCAGAGTTATGTTTTTTGTTTGCATTATGACCGCAGGTATTGTGGTCTATGCAAACATGACTCCTTGTAAAAAAGGTGTCAGTTTTGTTGCCAGATAGAAGGGTAAAAAACCAATTATCATATTTTTACTGGCAAATGAGGTTCCCACAGTGTAGATGCTTGCCCCGAGCTCTCATACTCTGATGGTGCATTGTCTTTGAGTTGTGCGCCTTTTGGCGTCATCTGGTCCAACCCATATGAGACTAGGCTCTAAGAAAAGCTGTCTCGGGTGTGGACCAATCAACTTCAAGGACAGTGCATACATTATCAGAGTTATGTTTTTGTTTGCATTATGACCGCAGGTATTGTGGTCAATGCAAACATGACTCCTTGTAAAAAAGGTGTCAGTTTTGTTTGCCAGATAGAAGGGTAAAAAAGACAATTATCAAGAGGCGAGGCGTTTCGTGTTCAGTGGAGAAACCCCTGGTGGGTCCGGTCTGCAGATCCGGGCGTGGGGCAGTTCGTCGCGCTGGACGTCAACCACCTGAACGTGTGCAAGCCCTCGAGCAGGGAGTCTCTGCTCTACCAGAGGACGATGAGCTTCGTCAGGGACTGCGTTCACGAGGGAAGGGCAGAGGGCGGCAACAACGGCAACAACGGCGGCGGTGGCGGCAGCAGCATCACGTGACCAGTCAACTGAACTCTCACGCTTCGTAGGATACGCAGCCAGCGTGAAGTGTGTGTGTGTCTGTGCGAGCGTGAGTTTGCACGCACACAGCCAAGGTGATGTGTGAGTGTGAATTTTAACAGTGAGTGTGAGTTTGCACGCACACACGCACAGCCAATGTGATGTGTGAGTGTGAGTTTGCACAGTGAGTTTGCTCACACACACGCACAGCCAATGTGATGTGTGTGAGCGTGAGTTTGCACGCACACACACAGCCAACATGATGTGTGAGTGTGAGTTTGCTCACACACGCACACAGCCAATGTGATGTGAGCGTGAATTTGCACAGTGAGTGTGAGTTTGCACGCACACGCACACAGCCAATGTGATGTGTCTGTGTGAGCGTGAGTTTGCACGCACGTACACACACAGCCAAGGTGATGTGTGAGTGTGAATTTTAACAGTGAGTGTGAGTTTGCTCACATACACACACAGCCAACGTGATGTGAGTGAGTGTGAATTTGCTCAGACACACACACACACAGCCAACGTAATGTGTGAGTGTGAATTTGCACAGTGAGTGTGAGTTTGCACACACGTAACATCTTGTGTGTGTGTGTGTGCGTGATGTGTGTGTGTGAGCGTGATGTGTGTGTGTGCGTGTGTGAGCGTGATGTGTGTGTGCGTGTGTGAGCGTGATGTGTGTGTGTGTGTGTGAGCGTGATGTGTGTGTGTGTGTGTGAGCGTGATGTGTGTGTGTGTGCGTGTCAACTCACGCTCACACGCTATTAAGAACAAATTGTCACATTAACTTTGGTTCTTCATTTAATTTGGTTTAATTCCAGCTCTGAGAATTCGAATATTTGTTTGACCGGCATCACGTGACGGCCACTCATACAGCAGAGCGAGTTGGGAAAGAGTTGCCCTCTACTGAGTGTGTGGACCCCAGATGTGGCTCTGTGTTATCTGCTTTTGTGGGCTATTCTGTGTGTGAATCAGAATATCGTTTGAAGACGGGATCTCAGAGGTAGATCTGTGATATAAACTTCTGTCAGCTGTTCTCTTCACACGCAGGGATCTGGCACTGCTCAGCCGGATTTGCGAACGGATACTTCATCCTGTGACATTGCTAGTGTGATCAGGATCAAGTGGAAATACATGGAACGCGGGTAATTGACAGCAGCTGATACTGGAATCAATACTCATCTTTGCAGTAATTTATCCTGTATGGAAAGCACTTATATGGATGGCCCACTGGAACAGTCACGCTGCATCTTATTAATTTTTAGAAGTTTTAGAGAAACCTGTTTACTCAGCACAGGAGCCATTCTCCCATAGCCATATTGAGATGCCTATCCCCACCGCTATTCATTTCTCGGAACCAAGGCTATGTGCTTAAAGTGCACTTGCTACCACTGCATTGCACGATATTAGAAAGCCACCGGGAGCTATGCATTTTTAAAATCTAGATTGAAAACTAATTTCTTCGAGGGCTGCTTTTCGCGTTTAGTTTCTTCTCCTCCGCACCGGCGATGAGCACGGTTGGCTACATGCGATGCGAAACAATGTTTTTTTTTCGATTTAAAGCTTTCGTGACTGCAGGGATTCATCTTCTCGGTTCTTTCGGTAAAGTCACGTAGAAGGGAAATAATAAAGTAATACAAATAAAACAGTAAAATAATTCTCACGACTTTGAAACCCCCCGCCCACCTCCCGTATTCCACAAGTAAGCTAATCCCATATCTGCATTTCCCAAAATATGCTAAATTCCTCTTGATATGCAAATTCTTTTGTCAAGGCACTCTTCCCCTCCAACCCAGCTTAAATATACGCTCCAAGCCTGGTGGTGTTTCATTCAGACGCTGTCTTTCCGACAGACCTGTTCTTCACCTGAGGACGGCTGCTTGCGTTGTGGCCGAAACGTCGTGAGAATTATTTTATTATGTTTTATTTTTATTATTTTATTATTTCCCTTCTACGTGACTTTACCGAAAGAACCAAGAAGGTGTGAAACAAGTTCAACATACACACGTAGCCATACCGCACATGAGTGTAGTTGCGATGGCCAAATAGAAGTGCAGTGCCGCACGACACTCGCTCACCCGAACGGCCGCCGTTCCTGACTGCCAGGTTGTTTTGATCTCCCCCCCGAACGCTTTGACCGTGGCAGCGCGTACGCAATGTGCATGCTTCGTGCAGTCGACCGATGGCACTTTGCATGGCGATGTAAGCACGTTCCTTCGGAGTGGGCAGGTAGGAACTTGGTTGGACAGCGCATTCACGCGATCCGTGTTGGAGGTTGTCATATGCACGACAGATAATCCCTGGTGGGCAGTGTGGAACCTGTTGTTCCTACCTGTAGTATTGTGTGCAGGCCCCTATTCAGCCTGTGCCGCGGGTGTGGCAAGTGCTTTGTTTTTTTCCTGTACAGTCTGTTCTCCTATAGCGCGTGTTTTCACAAGACGAACTGTACACAACGCGATGAATGTCTTCGGGGACACATTTTGTAATAACGCGGATGCGAGTTGGATACAACGCATTGAGTGAACGGAATGACAACGCGCGAGTCGGAACAAGCGGCTGTGGGGCTGCCTCGGTGCGTGGCAACGCACAAGGCAGTGGGATGCTGCTGGATACATCGAGATCCTACCCAGCCTGCATACGCACCTCGCGCGTAATCGCGGACTTTGCTGTACCCGACGTATTTATTGTAACCCGATTTTTCAACAACGTGGTATTCTGCCGGAACGCAACTCCTACACGTTATAGGAAAACGTACTGTACTGCAATCGGTAATGAAACTTTCGCAGCACCACTGACTTGTGCCTTGCAAAGGCTTTGCCCTCCTCTGCCTGGGTCACCCTACGCTTATTTTACTTTAAGAAAAAAATACATTTGCTAGGTACACAGGCCTAAAGTGCCATGCTGTGAAGCTATCTTTTCTTTCGTACGGCCGATGTGGACGTAGAGCAGCGACATTTTACATTGAGCTGCTTAATGAGCCAGATGATTGCATTGGGAGTAGTGGTATGGTGTGACGCTACCATCTCTACAGCTCTCGGTGTGAACCTGTGGGTCTCTCTGTGCGACGGTTTGACTCACCCCCCTCCTCCCCCGCCATAGGAATATGGAATTTCCACCATTGGCTCAGGGCTGTAAGCAACGGATGAGCACCGCCTCGATGGTCTCACATGAGCAGGATGTCACTTTGATTTCAATAATTCGTATTCGGCTGCGGTTTGTGCAAGATACGTTGGATTGATTGGATCATTTGACCGTGATAATTCGCTGAGTTGGAACGTCTGGTTTGCGAGGGTTGCCCCGGGTGTCGCATGACACAGAGAAAGTCCACGTAATGACACGTGCACTATGCGCCCGTGTGGTGTGTGAAGAAATAAATGTATTTTATTTTTTCATTTTTACACAAACACCTGGTGTATCATCATCAGCAGAGTCAGGTTTTGCTTGAAAAATGTTGATAAAATGCCAGATGTTTCATAGGCAAGGGCTGGCTTCGACATTAATTGTCTCATCAGCAGAGCCAGGTTTTGCTCGAACCAATGTTGGTGAACTGCCAGATGTTTATATGCGAGGACACTGTTAAATATCGGTCCCGGTTAAATTTAACACGAAATTCTAGATTTGAAGCTTTCGTGACTGCAAGGATATTCATACTCTTTGGTTATTTCGGTAAAGTCACGTAGGTTAAAAAGAAACAAATAAATTAAATCACGACGTTTCGGAGGCAACACAAGCTTCCATCTTCAGGTGAAACCGTCACAGCCAAAATTGCCGTAATACTTGATACAGAATTTTGCCGTAACACTTGATACAGCAATTTTGCTGTAACTCTTGATACAGCAATTTTGCTGTGACGGTTTCACCTGAAGACGGAAGCTTGTGTTGCCTCCGAAACGTCGTGATTTAATTTATTTGCTTTCTTTTTTAACCCACGTGACTTTACCGAAAAAACCAAAGAGTATTAACACTAAATGTTTAACCGTACAGTTCAAAGCGCTGCCCTAATTTTAATCGCTGAGTAATGATACCGCTGCGGGGAGGAGGGACACCCTGCACACCGCTGGTGAGATGCAGTGTCGATTGCAAGTGGACCGATGGACAGAATGTTGAATTTTAAATTTGGGCTGTTCAGGGACAAATCCAGCTTCAGGTCGATTTTGCCGGAAATGCTGATTCGGTGGTTGACAAAGCGGCGAGGCGCTTCACTGCCTGGGGATACATTTAGTCGGGTTGTTCCCGCTACCCCGTTTTTTTGTTGTTTATTTGTCTCTTTGCCGCCTGAAAATCAAAGTGCAAATTTGGATCGGTGGTGATTGTTGTAAATTGTACGATTTTAAGCGTGAATTCAGAACTGGAGAGGGCTTTTCTCGTGTTTTCCCTTGACAGCAATAAACGTACTCTGTGCCAAAGTGTACTCTGATGATGAGCTTGGACGCAACTCTAACAATTGCTTTTATATTTTACCATGTGTAGAGAAGTTCCGACGGACATACTCGTAGACGGAGATAAGTTAAGGGCTTTCGCCAGGGTTTATTAAAGCTGTTACAATATTACACAGCAGGGTACGCAACTCCCAGGGGTCCTACTCTGAGTCCGGGTCCCTGCCGGCTAGCTCCGGTCTCTCTCTCTCGTGTCGGATCGGGGACTCTGCCGACTCCACCGAGCGGAGAGAGAAGCACCTCTACGGCACCGGCTCCCAGACCTCTTCTGACTCCACACACACACACAGCNCACACCAGACACACAAACAGACACACACACACGCACCTCTACGGCTACCCCGGCTTCCCCCACTACCACTATCCTCTACCCACTGGTTCCCTCTTCACCCTGCTTACTCTACCCGTTCCCACAGTGACCCTGCTTACGTCACGGGGTCTCCCTTAAGTACCCCAGGAGACGTGACGTCATCGCACTGAACGGCACACATGACGTCACGTCCCCATTTTACTCCTCTGCACATGTAAAGCCCACTTTACCTATAGAGCTTTTTTTCACTTGCGACCTTGCCGTAAATGATAGCTTCACGAAGTGGCTCATCGCGTGGAAATGGATAGCGGCGAAACACGCGAAACGCGTGGTGATGTCGATTCTAAATGTGGAGGGGAAAACCAGAGGACCCGGAGAAAAATCCACTCGACCAACGGGAGCGAGATAACACGCAAACTCCAAATATACAGGCTGGGATCGAACCCACGACCTCCTGCATGCCAAGCGAGGGAGTAAACATCTTGCCACCACGGCTGTCTACTCAAACGAGCAATTTTATTACTTTTCGATTTAAAGCTTTCGTGACTGCAGGGATTCATATTCTTAGGTTTTTTCGGTAAAGTGACTTTACCGAAAAAACCTAAGAATATCTTTCGGTAAAGTCATGTAGAAGGGAAATAAAAAAATGTAACTTAATAAAATACAATTCTCACGACGTGTCGGCCACAACGCAAGCGGCCGTCTTCGGGTGAAGAACAGGTCTGTCGGAAAGACAGCGTCTGAATGAACATCACCAAGCTTGGCAGCGTATATTTAAGCTGGGTTAGGGGAGGAAGGGCGCCTTGACAAAGCAATTTGCATATCAACAGATTGGTATTACCTTAGAGTCGCGGCATCTTTTCAGAAAGGTGAGAGACTCGATTAGCTGAGCCTTCTTATCCTGGAGTTTGTTGAAGGATCTCAAAGTTTCTATTTAAAGCTTTCGTGACTGCAGGGATTCATCTTCTTGGTTCTTTCGGTAAAGTCACGTGACTTTACCGAAAGAACCAAGAAGATGATCTCAAAGTTATTTGGAATCCCACCCCGTAGTGGCGGTTAAATTTCGATTTAAAGCTTTCGTGACTGCAGGGATTCATATTTTCTCCGGACGAAGATGTCCTTGTGTATTTTAAAGCGAGGGTTGGGCTTTTTACGTGTGTGTGTGTCTGTGGCATTTACCAGTCATCCCAGTAAACCCATGGCACCTGAGTCTGTCCCGTGACCTGCCAGCTTTGACACTTCACGTGGCCTCAAAAGTGCACCTAGCATGGCACAAGCACCGTGGTGACGTCACCGCCACTAATTGACGAAGGCTGTTGTAATTTGAGTGGGGAGCGTAGGTAACAGTTTGCGCGCTGCGTTATGAAGTCATCGACTGACATTCAATTCCCGCTCACGGCCACCAACACCAGGCACCCATCCTGGCCCTAACCCGGTACAGCCTGAACAGACTGTTGGAGCGAGTGCTGTTAGCGAGTAGCACCTATGAAGCACGGCACACGATGGGATGGGTGGCCAGCACCACGCTCGTCTCCCTGGTGATGATATTTTTACACAACGCACCAGGTACTTTTCAGTTTTCAGTTTCATTTATTTGGTAGAGCCCTGTGAGCCATTCGGCTCTTGAATCGGGTGCAACCGCAACAAACAAAAACTAAAATATGAACAAGAAAACATCTTAAAGTAACTACGCGCAAACAGAAAAATAATTTTAGGCTGAGTCGACTAGGGGAAGCCGAGGACCGGTTCAGATAATCGTCACTGGTGTTGGCTGTAAGCGGAAATGCAAACCCGGGTCGCTGAGCTCATAGAGCGATGCGCTAATTCTAGATTTGAAGCTTTCATGACTGCAAGGATTCATATCTTAGGTTTTTTCAAACAGACAACTTACACAGATAATTCCAATGTTTTTATTTTATTTTATCCCCAAGGAAAGAACCAAACACAAAACCCCTCCAAAGCCACAAATATGTTTCGGCTCAACCGCAATGTTTGAACGTCGACAAAGCGGCCGGCTGCGCGATGTCAGCCTCTCTGAAAGTGCGGGAGTAGAAACATCCCCAGGGTTCATCGTTGAGTTGCCTGTTTTGACGGGGGGAGGCAATAGCATCGTCGACCGAGTAGGATGCCGATTCGCACGCAGTGAACTAACGAGTCGATCCTTCGTCCGAAGGGAGGAATGCTCGTGAGAAATCGCACCTCCGATTAACACGGTACGTACTCTTTGCTTTTTTCGGTTTACGTGACTTTATCGAAAAAAAAGAGTATGGATCCTTGCAGTCGCGAAAACTTCAAATCTAGAATTAGCACGGTACGCACGTTGAACATCTTTCGCGCACCGCACGTAGCCAAACCGTGTTAATAGGAGGTGCGGGGGAAAAGACAACAAACTAAACGCAAAAAGCAGTTCTCAAGAAATGCGTTTGTCAATCGAGATGATGATTTAAAAGTGCATAGCTCCAGTGGCTTCCTAATATCAGATGGAAGAGCGTTCCAGACGGCCGCAGAGGCGCATCTGAACCAGAGGTCGCAAACGGGTTTTGATTCCTTACCCGTACCCGCCGCACCAGGGTCGAAAACGGGTACCCGTACCCTACCCGATACCCGGCTACCCGTACCCGGCCGTGATCCAATCGAGCTGACATTTTCCACACAGACTCGTTGTGCGTAACAATTAATGTTCGTGAAATGTTTTCCCAAAATGTTACACTTTTTAGGACAAAAATATATTTAATTACCAATTGCTTAATGGTGCAATGCAATCATCTGACCCATAGGTGGCAGCCATCTCAAGCCAGAGGACGAGAGGACTCTAGCCGCCACGCATATAAAGGATTTATAGTGAAAAACTTTGTTTTTACGGGTTATACTTGTTATTTCTCTAAAAGCTATCGGCATATTCTCGAGATCGTGGCCGCGGTGAAAAGTTCAAAGCGATTATCCTGAGGCATTGATGCGCTTGTTTCCCGAGTACAGCTCTTCCGGAGCCAGTGGTGGAAATTCCACGTTCACATGGCAGAGTCGAGTTTATCCAAGGCCAACCACTGTTGTTGACTTACCCACAAAGTGAACCGCCGAGAGGGATGACGACGATAATGATCTCTCTCTCTCTACCGCTGAGCCTCAATAAAAGCCTCGCCGGGTTTCAAATCTCTCACCCAGCAGCTTCCTGAATTGACGCATCATCACACCCGTTACCAGCGACGACGATGCTGCTGACGATGGTGATGATGATGGTGGTAATGTGATGATGGTGGTGGTGATGATGATGGTGATGATGATGGTGTGATGATGGTGATGGTGAAGGTGGTGATGATGGTGATGATGGTGGCGATGATGATGGTGGTAATGTGATGATGGTGGTGGTGGTGATGATAATGGTGATGATGATGGTGGTAATGTGATGATGGTGATAATGATGGTGATGATGATGGTGATGATGATGGTGGTGATGTGGTGATGGTGGTGATGATGGTGATGATGGTGGTGATGATGATGGTGGTAATGTGATGATGGTGGTGGTGGTGATGATAATGGTGATGATGATGGTGGTAATGTGATGATGGTGATAATGATGGTGATGATGATGGTGATGATTGCTCCGATTGCCCGAGTGTTACTCTCCCACCACCACCCACCCCCGCGTCCTGCGAGTGGTGCGTGCGGTGTGGTCCGTGCGGCGTGGTGCGTGCGGCGTGGTGCGTGCGGCGTGGTGCGTGCGGCGTGCTGCGTGCGGTGCGCTGCGTGCTGCGTGCGTCGACGATGGAGTCCACTTCTCAGCGGGCGATGGACGAGGCGTCCACGCCGTATCGTGGAAGTCGCTCTGTAAACAAACATCAGAGACGGGGGAATTGGGGGGGGGGACACCGCACACACGTGAGGGAAGGCGAGAGGTGATGGGACGCGGTGGTGACAGAGTGAACACCATCTAGGCCAGGTGGCTCAGCGTTACACAAACTTCTAGATTTGAAGCTTTCGTGACTGCAAGGATTCATACTCTTAGTTCTTTCGGTAAAGTCACGTAGGTAAAAAATGAAATTAAAATTAACAAAAATTAAACAATAAAAATCACGACGTTTCGGAGGCAACACAAGCTTCCGTCTTCAGGTGAAACCGTCACAGCAAAATATCTGTACCTTATATAGTCGCTCCTCCCCCCTCAACCACTATATAAGGTACAGATATTTTGCTGTGACGGTTTCACCTGAAGACGGAAGCTTGTGTTGCCTCCGAAACGTCGTGACTTTTATGGTTTTATTTTTATTAATTTTAATTTCATTTTTACCTACGTGACTTTACCGAAAGAACTAAGAGTATGTTCAAACTTTACCCGGTCTCAGAAGATCTTGCCGGCGCACTTGCAGGAGGCAGGGCAGTAGCCCTGCACGATCTTGCCGGACCCCGTGTCTCCGCACCCGTAGCTGCTCTTCATCGCCGCGCAGTTCGCGAACGCGTCTTTATAGAGGCACGGGTTCCCTGACGATGACGAGAAGGAGGAAGGGAGGAGGAGGAGACAAGTGAGGGGCACGCGGGTCTAGCGGTCGCCGCTCTCATCGGCGGACGCTGGCATGTGGACGGAAGCTCTCTCGGCCTTGCACAGACCACCAGCTCAACGGAACTGCAAGGGATGGCGACTTACGGCACAGCTTGCGGCTGCAGCTCTTACGGCACGATCCGCACGAGTTGCCCTTGTCGTACGGTCGGTTGATGCGAGACGCCAGGTTTCCGCTGTGAGCAACAAACAACGACAACAACAACAACGGTGACGACAACAACAACAACCACCACCACCACGGGCCGATGTATATCGGAGGATAGCAGAGACAAATCCACGCGACAACACGGATTATAATGATCCACCAGTTTGATAATAGGGTTTTCCCCTTTATCTGGCAACAAAACAGGTGTGTTAAGTTAAATTTCGATTTAAATCTTTCGTGACTGCAGGGATTCATCTTCTTGGTTCTTTCGGTGAAGTCACGTAGAAGGGAAATAATAAAATGATAAAAATAAAATAATAAAATAATTCTCAGAATTATTTTGAGCTAATTCTCAGAATTATTTTATTATGTTTTTATTATTAAAATAAAAATAAAAACATAACAAACAAAAAAATCCCCGAATTATTTTTTTATTTTTTCTATTGTTATTATTATTTTATTATTTCCCTTATTTCCCTTCTACGTGACTTTACGTGACTTTACCGAAAGAATCAAGAAGAGGTGTTAAGTTGTTAAAACACCAAACTGAAACCTTTTACAAGGAATCGTGTCTGCATTAACCACAATACTTGTGGTCAAAATGCAAACAAAGTTTGTGTACCCAGTGAAACCTCGCTGCGACGTGGTTGTTTTTGCCCTCCGATTTCTCTTTGCTTCAGAGTTATTGTGTGTTCCTCTCCGTTATAGCTTTTGTTATTTTGGTGAAATGAGGCGACTCATCTTGGCCTCTACTGGACGTCTGTAAAACTCCTGGACATGTGTGGAAAAAGAGCTTTACCGCTTATCGGATTCCTCCATAACAATAAAAGATTCTGATTCTAACTGTTCTCGCCTGTCTGCTTGGTTCTTTCGGTAAAGTCACGTAGAAGGGAAATAATACAAATAATAAAAATAAAACATAATAAAATACAATTCTCACGACGTTTCGGCCACAACGCAAGCAGCCGTCCTCAGGTGAAGAACAGGTCTGTCGGAAAGACAGCGTCTGAATGAACGCCACCAATTTCGATTTAAAGCTTTCGTGACTGCAGGGATTAATCTTCTTGGTTCTTTCGGTAAAGTCACGTAGAATGGAAATAATAATTATTTGGTTCTTTCGGTTTTATTTTTATTATTTTATTATTTCATTCTACGTGACTTTACCGAAGAACCAAGAAGATGAACACCACCAAGCTTGGCAGCGCATATTTAAGCTGTTCTCGCCTGGTTAAACAAAACAACTGAACAGCGAGAGCACTTGAGTTTACTCACAACTCGTTTTATGTGAGTCTGTGGGTCTCTATGCGAGTCTATGGGTCTCTGTGTGTGAGTCATCGGTGACCGGGACTGACCATTAACTCGACTCAATCGCGGCTGGGGTGGCTGACCTCTGAGCCACCCAGCAGCCTGTTAAAAAAAAAGAAAATACATTTTTGTTTGACATTTTTTCGTGTGTTTTTAACCGATTTGTTTTTCTGCCCAGCGAATAATTTCACCGGGGTGAGAGAGAGCCACCCCCTGAGGCCCAGAATGAGGGCGGACGAGGCCCCTCCCGTGACAAAAGATCCGGTGATTTATTACTGGGGTTGAAATCGCATAGTTTGGGGGATGTTACCGTGGACACGACGAGAGAAACAATAGGGCACGGGTAATCGATCGATCTCGGGCGACACAAATTACGTGACATCTCGGTATGAGTGGAATCCGGAGAGACCCGGGTGAACTTCTCTCTGATTGTGTAGTGACATGGAATGGGTCACTGCGCTGGTTGCTGGCAGAGAAGGGGATCTGCGGTTGCAGCCGCCCTGTCTGTCAGCAGGTCACATGATGAGCAGAGAGGGGGCACGTGAGGTGAGCCCGCGAACCCACTAGTAGGCAGAGGTCGCAACCGGGTACCCGATACCCGTACCCTACCCGATACCCGGCTACCCATACCCGGCTGGGTACGGGTAGCCGTTTGCGACCCTGGTGCGGCCGGGTACGGGTACGCCGTGAGTCACTGGTGAGTAACCGTTTGTCACTCATTCCGGGTAGGGTACGGGTAGGGAACGGGAAGCCGTACCCGGCCGGGTACGGGTACGGGTACCCATTTGCGACCCTGGTGCGGGTAAGGAATCAAAACCCGTTTGCGACCTCTGCTAGTAGGTTCTAGAAGGGGCCGGGGGCGGAGCGAGGCCTCGCCGGGAGGATAAAAGGGGGCACCCAGCGAATGTTCGGGGCTGTTGCATGGAGTGGGATCAACTTCAAGGACAGTGCATATCATTACCATTATCAGAGTTGTTTCTTTTTGTTTGCATTTTGACTGCTTGTGTTGCGGTTATTGCAAACATGATGCCTTGTATAAAGGTGTCAGTTTTGTACCAGTTTAAAGGGTAAAAACCTACTACTATATTTTGCCACTGGTAAATGAGGTCTCATAGTGAGTGGGATCCCATCGCGCTGCTGGGTCTTCGTCACTGTCTTCACCTTCTCGGCGTCGTCAGTCAGGCAGTCTGTCAGCTGTCCACACTGAGAGTGTAGTTACCCCTGTACCCTGTGAAGGATATAATACATAGCGTGCATCCCGCTCCTAGTGTCTCTGAGTGTATCACTACATTTGTATGTCCGCACGTTGAATTTATTTCGCAACGTACTTAGCCGACGGTGATAATCGGAGGTGCTGGGGAATGACAATAACTAAACACAAAGAGCAGTTCTAAATGAGTTTTCAATTGAGTATGTATGTTGAACTTTCGCACACACACGGAGTAGCCGTAAGGCATTTCCATCTGTAAACATTCTCTACATTAATTATTATCAGGATGCCATGTACATCAAGGCCGTAATTATAATATTCAAATGTGCTCAAAATGTCACCCCCAATATATTGCTATAAATTAGATTATGTTTATATGATTGTGGTTATGGTTATATACTCTTAGTTTTTTCGGTAAAGTCACGTAGGTAAAAAAATGAAATTAAAATTAATACAAATAAAATAAAAATAATATTAATTTTAATTTCATTTTTTACCTACATGGTGACTTTACCGAAAAAACTAAAAGTATGAATCCTTGCAGTCACGAAAGCTTCAAATCTAGAAGTTATGGTTGTACTTTATTAATCCCTAATCTCTGCCATTACATACATGAAACAAGAAAAGGTAAGAAATAAAAAAATAGCAATGTAATACAATACACTATTAGACATTATTGTTAAAAAATAAATAAAAAGTCCATCCTATGTGTTAGTGAATTTTTTATATTTTAGGCAGGAAATTCGTTTTCAAATTTAGATTTTTTTTCTGGGGGGGGCGGGGACCCCAGACTCCCTGGAAGATTTGCCCCCCCCCCAATGTTGACTCCATGGCTACGGCCTTGGTGTACATGTTGTGTATAAATATAATCTCCAACTACTAATGACCCAGTCTCTCTAGCCTCATTATGTGCTATGAAGAAGGGCAATTTGCCCAAAACGTCACCGACTTTATATATGTTTGTTCTTATTAATCCCGTGATGTTACTGGAACACGTTTTGTGTTTTAAGCAAGATAATGTTTCTTTTTCAACTTTCTTGAAAGTGGTAGATCGCCAAGAATCCGGCAAAAGGTGCTGAGTAAGTGACTGCCAACAGGACGAAAGAAAGAGCGAGAGAGAGAGAGCACGATACACATCGCGTAAAATTGGCATGTTGTAGAGATTGATTGGTGTTTGAGAGCCGTAGAGGCAGCGGTTTCCTGGAATGAATGAGTGAGTGAATGAGTGGGTGGGTGGGAGGAGTCGGAGGAGATGAGCAGGCGATTGGAGACAACCAACGAGCGTGCGAGAGACATTTAGCAACCATTAAGCGAATCAGCCCCCAAGCGATTACGAGGAATCTGTCGCAGCCGTGCGTCAACTCGAGAAATCGAGACGTCATTTGTTTTGTTTTTCTGACGGCCCGCACCGCCGTCGGCTGTGTCACGTGGTGTTTGTCTCGGCTCAGGGAGCAACGGGGCATTGTGGTTAGTCCACGCTGATGATGACCTCCAGTTAAGGGCCGTCCATAAATGACGTCACGCGATTTTGGAAACGAGCGCGGCACGGGCTAGAGAAGAGATGGAGTGATGTGGTACAGGAGGACGTGGAGCTGAGTGGACTTGCCGATGACTGGTACCAGCGGTGTCAAGATCGGCCTCTGTGGAGGAGGCTCGTGAAGGACGCTACTGGGCAGTTGGAGGCAGTCGCCCTCCAACAACAACGGAGGGCAGAGGAGCGACGCTCACAACAACGAGCGGAGCGCCGGGTGGATAAAGCACAGCAAGTTGGCACAGTAGGGGGCACAGGTGGTGCCTCAGCCAGTCATCTCGGTCATCTCGGTCAGTCGACCCGTGGCACCTGGGTCTGCCCCGTGACCTCCTGCCAGCAGACGTTCGACACTTCACTTGGCCTCAAGGTGCACATAGCCTGGCACAAGCGCCGTGGTGACGTCACCGCCATTGAGTAGCGAATGGTGGTTGTTGTTGGTTGTTGTGTGAGTGTGCGTGTGTTTGTGTGTGTGAGAGTGTGTGTTGGCCACCCACCCCCTCGTGTGCCGTGTCGGCCTTCATAGGTGCTCGCTAACAGCACTTGCCCCTACAGTCTGTTAAGGCTATACGGGGGATCTTTGTCTTGTGTGTGAGCGAGAAGAGAGCGGAGCGGTTCGCGTACTGCGTCCCGGCGACCCGAGTTCGATTCCCGCTACAGGTCCTGGGCCTCCCCTAGGTAGACTCAGCCTCAAATGCGGCATGTAAACACCGCCACGAAGAGAAACAAAGGCGGTCGGGCGTGGTCCTCGCCACCGACCGTCAAACGCTGTTCCGGCCTTCATCGGTGGTCCTCGCTCACAGCACTTGCCCCAAGTCTGTTGCAGGCTATACGGGGGATCTTTGTATTTTACACGCTTTTATTTATCTCAGTTCTGTGTGTTGTCGTATCCTCAAATCTTGTAACTCAATTTTAACCCACTTGCCAATGTGGTATCGACTGCAAACTTGGTATACGTATGTCATACCGATGACAATACTATATTATATCATAAAAAATAGAAAAATATATTTTAAAGCAATTTTTTATATGTTATGTTTCGGCTTGGGTCTAATTGTCCACGCTCAACTTGACGTTGGCTGTACATCACCACGGCTCCTTACGTTATGGCACTTGCTGGAGTCGTAGAGTTCTGCCATTACTCGTACGGTACATTTCATTAAAGCGTGTTTTTTCTAAAGTATTTTTTAAATATAACTATTGAGCGAGAGAGAGATAGAGATAGAGGCAATGGACCACAGCCCGTGCTCACGCTGGGCAGTAGTGGCACACGTAGAAGTACTTGGCCGCACTGGCGCAGTAGTTGACGGCGCAGCCCACTTGGAAGGAGCCGTACCACACCACCTGCACGGCACGGAGAGAGAGACAGAGAGAGAGAAAATATTTCATTTAAAAAGGGGGGTTTACATAACGCAAAGCATTAAAAAAAACTAAAAAAACGAAATAATGAACGAAGCAAAGTGCCGACTACACCGAGCATCTTCTTGTTTCCTTTGCATCGTAAAAAAGGAAAAAAAGAAAAATAGAAAAAGAAACAAGTAAACCCGTAAAACAAAGTGTTTCACTATAAATCCTTTATATGCGTGGCGGCGAACTTCATATGAAGGATTTAAAAATATATTCGCCTGTGGAGGACGCGGGGATCGATGCCGCGACCTTTGGCATGGGAAGCGAGGGCGCTACCAACTGCGCTACTCCGCCACGGCCTGTGGAGGGGTTACGCTCTGGGCTCTTACACTCTGACGTTCAGCCAAAGCCATGAATGCGTTCTATTTGAATATATGTAAAATATTTTTTTTTTGCCTAAAAAGTGTACAATTTTGGGAATTTTTTTCACGAACAATAATTGTCTGACACAACGAGTCTGTGTGGAAAATGTCAGCTCGATTGGATCACGGGAAGTGGGTTAAAAAACGACCGAAAGATTTGCACGGTCCTAAGCAAGCAAGCAAGCACGCGAACTTAATATAAAGGATTTAAAAAATAGAAAGTCGGAGAGAGTCCTCGTTTGCGCGGGGCAGTGCTCACAACCACAGCGCGTTGTCGTCACAGGGGCTGTCCATAAATGACGTCACGCGATTTTGGACGAGTTTTGACCCCCCCCCAATCGTCACTCGGCGTCACAATAAGTCAGACCCCCCCCCCTCAAATATGACGACACAAAGCTCAACCCCCCCCCCCCCCGCCAAAACCATATTTCCATTTTTTTAATTAAACTTGCTTCAAATCGCTTTAAAGTATTGTCATTGTAGTGCGTATTTAATGTGGCGCTGCACTCTGATGTTGTAGGAGAAAACATTTATTTAAAAGTCTATTTAATGAAGTAGAACGTGTTGTCTACATTTATTTAAAGTTGCGCATTTTGATGTGACGTCACATTTCTCACCCCCCCCCCCTCTTCGTCAAACATCGTCACAAATGTCTGACCCCACCCCTCGGGACGGTTGGCTACACACGCTACGAGTAGATGTTGAACAAACACACATTAAGGGACGTGTTTCACACAACGCGGAATGCGTACCACCGTTATAACGCGTGGCCAATCCCTGCCTCTGGCCCCGCCCTCCTTCTAGAACTCTCGTGCAGGTTCCAGGAGCTTCCCGACTGATCCCCGCCTCTGACTTTTAGCCAGTTACACCCCCTTATGGTTGGCTATTATATAGCGCACCCATGCCCGTAATTACCCGTCCTGGTCAACAGATGGCACCCTGTCACTACATATGTATGTATGTATGTTGAACTTCCTTGGCACCGTACGTAAAAGCAGTTCTAAAGAAATATACATTTTAATCTAAATGCTTTAAAAGTGCATAGCGGCATTGGCTTCCTAACATCGGAAGGAAGAGGCGTTCCAGACGGCCGCATCTGAAAGCGCCGCGTGGCGCGGTGACCGACTTTGTTCGACGGCGAGCCGAAAGCCGCTGCCGGTGTGACGGTGGTTTAAGCTCCTTGACGCGGAGATCAACGAGGAGCGTGGTTCACCATTGGAACCTCATTTGCCAGTAGAAAATATTAATTGGTGTTTTACCTTTCGATTTAAAGCTTTCGTGACTGCAGGGATTCATCTTCTTGGTTCTTTCGGTAAAGTCACGTAGAATGGAAATAATAAAATAATAAAAATAAAACAATAAAATACAATTCTCACGACGTTTCGGCCACAACGCAAGCAGCCGTCCTCAGGTGGAGAACAGGCCTGTCGAGGACGGCTACTTGCGTTGTGGCCGAAACGTCGTGAGAATTATTTTATTATGTTTTATTTTTATTATTTTATTATTTCCATTCTACGTGACTTTACCGAAAGAACAGAGAAGATGGTGTTTAACCCTTTTATCTGGCAACAAAACTGACACCTTTTTTACAAGGAGTCATGTTTTTGTTCGCATTATGACTGCAGGTATTGTGGTCTATTCAAACATGACTCCTTGTAAAAAAAGGTGTCAGTTTTGTTGCCAGATAGAAGGGTAAAAAAACTATTATCATATTTTTCTACTGGCAAATGAGGTTCCAATGATGTACATGCTTACCCCAAGCTCTCATACTCTGATGGTGCATTGTCTTTGAGTTGTGCGCCTTTTGGCGTCATCTGGTCCAACCCATGTGAGACTAGGCTCTAAAGAAAGCTGTCTCGGGTGTGGACCAATCAACTTCAAGGACAGTGCACATACATTATCAGAGTTATGTTTTTTTTGCATTATGACTACAGGTATTGTGGTCAATGCAAACATGACTCCTTGTTTAACACGTAGGCTTTCGCGACCAATATTATTCATAATCAACGTTTTTGGGTTTAGATCGCGTTATTTATAAATGTGTCGTAACCCTCCACCACCCGACACGGCCAATCAGTAAAAAAGTGTCACGTTGACGAAAGACAAATAGTTCACTGCTTTAGCCCACCGGTGTGTTGAAGCGTGAAACCACAACGTGACACTTATATTATCAGAGTTATGTTTTTTGTTTGCATTATGGCTGCAGGTATTGTGGTCTATGCAAACATGACTCCTTGTAAAAAAAGGTGTCAGTTTTGTTGCCAGATAAAAGGGTAAAAAAAACAATTATCGAGCTGTGGTTCATCTTCTTGTTCTTTCGGTAAAGTAGAAGGGAAATAATAAAATAAAAATAAAACATCATAAAATAATTCTCACGACGTTTCGGCCACAACGCAAGCAGCCGTCCTCAGGTGGAGAACAGGTCTGTCGGGAAGACAGCGTCTGAATGAAACACCCCAGGCTTGGAGCGTATATTTAAGCTGGGTTGGAGGGGGAAGAGCGCCATGACAAAATAATTTGCATATCAAGAGTAATTTAGCATATTTATGGGAAATGCAGATATGGGTTTAGCACTACTTGTGAAATGCATAGGAGGTGGGCGGGGGTTTCAAAGTCATATTATGCCCGTGCATTATGCAGGATTAGCAGCATCAAAGGGAGGGGACAGGGGTAGCATTAATAAAGAACCTCTTCATCTCGAGCGAGCTGTGGTTCGTTCGCGGCAAGCACTTCGCGCGCGCGCGCAACGAGGTACAACCTTGCAATGTGCTGCGGCTCGGGTGGTCTTCGCCGTCTCACCTGGGTGTAGTGGCCAACGGCTCCTGGACTCTTCGGCCCCTGGTCGTACACGAAGCCGGGGCTGGTCACCTCGTTGTACCAGTCGCGGATGGCGTAGTTCCAGGTGAAGGGCGCGCTCGAGATGAAGAGGTTCTCCCCGCAGTCGAACACTGCAGGGCGCAAGACCCAGCGCAGGGAAGGGAGCAGTCGCTTTTGCTGAAATGCGATTTGTAACTGATCTTCTGGCCGTGCAGTTATCGGTAGTTCACTGCTAATGCGGGATTTTATTGCGGGACTGCTGCTGTGTGATTAACCTGGCGTGGTCTGTGTGACTGTTTGTTGTTTTTGATGCCTTGCCCAAGATTTGAAGTTTTCGTGACTGCAAGGATCTATACTCCAGTCCCTAACGTCCATGCTACGCACCCCCTCCCACTATTTCCCCCCCCCTCCCTTCCCCCCCACCCCCCCCCCCCTCTCTGACTTATATAACCCTCTTAACGCAGGCATCTCTCCCACTTGAGTAAAACATTTTCTTGCTGTGGTTTTCACACGTCACAAAAAGTCAGACCCCCCCCTCAAATATGACGTCACAAAGCTCTGCCCACCCCCTTAAAACCAATAAAACATGCTTTAAATCGCTTTAAACTATTGTCATTGTAGTGCGTGTTTAATGTGGCGCTGCACTCTGATGTTGTACGAGTGTTGTTTTAACAATTAGTGTTGTTATAACAATTCTATATTTATCTAAAATTGCACATTTTGATGTGACGTCACATTTCTCAAAAAACCCCCTCGTCACACATCGTCACAAATGTCTGACTCCTNCCCCCCCCATAGGTGCGTGACGTCATTTATGGACGGCCCCTAAACCTCGTTCGTGTGCACGCCATGCTTCTTATTGGCGGCCGAGAGGGGAAAAACGAAAGGTTTACGATTTCGATTTAAAGCTTTCGTGACTGCAGGGATTCATCTTCTTGGTTCTTTCGGTAAAGTCACGTAGAAGAGAAATAATAAAATAATAAAAATTAAACTATAATATAAATAATTCTCACGACGTTTCGGCCACAACGCAATCAGCCGTCCTCAGGTGAAGAACAGGTCTGTCGGAAAGACATCGTCTGAATGAACACCACCAAGCTTGGCAGCGTATGTGGTGTTCATTCAGACGCTGTCTTTCCGACAGACCGACAGACCTGTTCTTCACCTGAGGATGGCTGCTTGCGTTGTGGCCGAAACGTCGTGAGAATTGTGATATTTGATCATGTCTTGTTTTTATTATTTAATTATCTCCCTTCTACGTGACTTTACCGAAAGAACCAAGAAGATGAAAGGCTTACGATTTTATTTTTCTCTTTTAAAAAAATATTGCCAGAAGGCGTTTGGCGAGGCGAGGCGAGGCGGGCGGGCGGGTGCGTAATTGCGGTGAAGAGAGGCGTTCACTTTGACTGGCAGCCGCTAATCCCATCCCCCACGTGACTTAAAGTGGAGCGTTTACAACGCGTAACATCTGAAGCGTGATCAATAAATTGTCTCACACCGCTGACTTAATTTTTTACCTACGTGACTTTACCGAAAAAACCTAAGAATATTAATGCATCGTCATTATTACTGCACACCACTGGTTCACAACCTTGTTTGACTGCTGTTCCACCCCTTCGTGGCATTTTGGCAGATGATTCACACGTGATTATTTAACCAAGACTCTCATGGATTATATAATTGCACAAATTTAACACATTCCTGCGGAGGGAGCTGGTAGGAACGTTGGGTTGCTCGGTCAATGGCCAGGGTCAACGGCGGCGTGGTGTATTCCGCAAATATGCCCGACTGTGAGGGCGGGCACAAGCCGGCGTGAGTAGGTTAAACGTTGAGTTTTATAAGTGCACCACGGGGTGACCACGGGGTGACCAGCCCCTCCCAACCTACGACCTCCTGCGTACCAGGTGAGGTAGTTAACATCTCCTAGCCACCGCGGCGCCCAGGAGGGGCCTTGCCAACATGCCAAGTGTGTCTGAGCGAGTGCGCACGCACACGGGTTAACCTTGCCTCTAAATTTCTCACACAAGGGTTAACCTCACCTCTAGAATTCTCACACGTGGTAACCTCACCTCTAGATCTCTCACACCGGGTAACCTGCCTCTATATCTCTCACACACGGGTTAACCTCGCCTATAGATCTCTCACACGGGTAACCTCGCCTCTAGATTTTTCACACACGGGGTAACCTGGCCTCTAGACTTCTCTCACACGGGTTAACCTTGCCTCTAGATGTCTCACACGGGGTAACCTGGCCTCTATATCTCTCACACACGGGTTAACCTGGCCTCTAGATCTCTCACACGGGGTAACCTGGCCTCCATATCTCTCACACATGGGTTAACCTCGCCTCCAGATTTCTCTCACACGGGTTAATCTGACCTCTAGATTTCTCTCACACGGGTTAACCTGACCTCTAAATCTCTCACACACGGGGTAACCTGGCCTCTAGACTTCTCACACGGGTTAACCTCGCCTCTAGATCTCTCACAAGGGTTAACCTTGCCTATAGATCTCTCACACGGAACAACGACTACAATTTCACATTCATGCGGTCAAGCCCAAAGTAGCGCACCGCTGCGATTATGTCTCTTTCGTGTTAGTCACCGGGCTAATGTTTCAGTTACAATCACAACAATAACAACAATAACAACAATAACAACAATAGCAACAATAACAACAATAGCAACAATAGCAAGAGCCTAACTGCCGTTTGTGGCGTCTCCTGTGCGCAGAGGTCGCAAACGGGTTTTGATTCCTTACCCGTACCCGTACCCGGCCGCACCAGGGTCGCAAATGGTACCCGTTCCCTACCCGTACCCGTACCCTACCCGAAATGAGTGACAAACGGCTACTCACCAGTGACTCACGGCCTACCCGTACCCGTACCCGGCCGCACCAGGGTCGCAAACGGCTACCCGTACCTACTCACCCACCCACTCTCCTTCTCAACTCACCCACTCACCTACTCACCCACCACTCACCTACTCACCCACCCACTCACCTTCCAACTCACCCACTCACCTACTCACCCACCCACTCACCTACTCACTCTCCTTCTCAACTCACCCACTCACCTACTCAGCCACCCACTCACCTACTCACCCACCCACTCACCTTCTCAACTCACCCACTCACCTACTCACCCACCAACTCACCTACTCACTCTCCTTCTCAACTCACCCACTCACCTACTCAGCCACCCACTCACCTACTCACCCACCCACTCACCTTCCAACTCACCCACTCACCTACTCACCCACCCACTCACCTACTCACCCACCCACTCACCTACTCACTCTCCTTCTCAACTCACCCACTCACCTACTCAGCCACTCACTCACCTACTCACTCTCCTTCTCAACTCACCCACTCACCTACTCACCCACCCACTCACCTACTCACTCTCCTTCTCAACTCACCCACTCACCTACTCACCCACCCACTCTCCTTCTCAACTCACCCACTCACCTACTCAGCCACGCACTCACCTACTCACCCACTCACTCACCTACTCACTCTCCTTCTCAACTCACCCACCCACTCTCCTTATCAACTCACCCACTCACCTACTCACCCACTCACTCACCTACTCACTCTCCTTCTCAACTCACCCACCCACTCTCCTTCTCAACTCACCCACTCACCTACTCACCCACTCACCTACTCACCCACTCACTCACCTACTCACTCTCCTTCTCAACTCACCCACCCACTCTCCTTCTCAACTCACCCACTCACTCAGCCACTCACTCACCTACTCACCCACTCACTCACCTACTCACTCTCCTTCTCAACTCACCCACCCACTCTCCTTCTCAACTCACCCACTCACCTACTCACCCACTCACTCACCTACTCACTCTCCTTCTCAACTCACCCACCCACTCTCCTTCTCAACTCACCCACTCACCTACTCACCCACTCACCTACTCACCCACCCACTCACCTACTCACTCTCCTTCTCAACTCACCCACTCACCTACTCAGCCACCCACTCACCTACTCACCCACCCACTCACCTTCCAACTCACCCACTCACCTACTCACCCACCCACTCACCTACTCACCCACCCACTCACCTACTCACTCTCCTTCTCAACTCACCCACTCACCTACTCAGCCACTCACTCACCTACTCACTCTCCTTCTCAACTCACCCACTCACCTACTCACCCACCCACTCACCTACTCACTCTCCTTCTCAACTCACCCACTCACCTACTCACCCACCCACTCTCCTCTCAACTCACCCACTCACCTACTCAGCCACGCACTCACCTACTCACCCACTCACTCACCTACTCACTCTCCTTCTCAACTCACCCACCCACTCTCCTTCTCAACTCACCCACTCACCTACTCACCCACTCACTCACCTACTCACTCTCCTTCTCAACTCACCCACCCACTCTCCTTCTCAACTCACCCACTCACCTACTCACCCACTCACCTACTCACCCACTCACTCACCTACTCACTCTCCTTCTCAACTCACCCACCCACTCTCCTTCTCAACTCACCCACTCACCTACTCAGCCACTCACTCACCTACTCACCCACTCACTCACCTACTCACTCTCCTTCTCAACTCACCCACCCACTCTCCTTCTCAACTCACCCACTCACCTACTCAGCCACTCACTCACCTACTCACCCACCCACTCACCTACTCACTCTCCTTCTCAACTCACCCAACCACTCTCCTTCTCAACTCACCTACTCAGCCACTCACTCACCTACTCACCCACCCACTCACCTACTCACCCACCCACTCATATACTCACTCACCCACCCACTCACCTACTCAGCCACCCACTCACACTCACCCACCCACTCACCTCCTCACCCACCCACTCACCTACTCACTCACCCACCCACTCACTCAGCCACCTACTCAGCCACCCACTCATCTACTCACTCACCCACTCACCTACTCACCCACCCACTCACCTACTCACCCACCCACTCTCCTTCTCAGCGGTCCATCGAACCTGGAACTCACTAGCTCTGCACGATGTTCAAGACTTCACAAACATTTTACCAGTTGAGTAGACAATGAAAGACCGAACTGTGTAATGGAGCTTACAATGTGAAAATGTTGCGCATTCGTGATAACATTCCTACTTGAACCGGATTCCCACCACCTCTCATCAAAACGCTATACCACAGAGCCCATGGCATTTCTGACAAACACCACCTGACCGGTGAATTAAGACATGTACATCGGGCCCTCAGGATGAACGGATACTCTGACCGTACTATCCGCCAAGCTGTCTCTCCCACCATACAGAAACAGCCACATGAAACTCCGCCCAAAACTATCAGGTTACCATACATAGCAGGCGTGACCAAAAAGATCTCCAAAATTCTAAACAAACATAAGATCCAAGTCCGATTCAGTACAGTGCATAAAATCCGTGATTTGATTCCATCTGTGAAGGATGTCGTTCCTGACTTACAGTATCCTGGAGACTACAAATTGAGTTGCATTTGTGGTGATTGCTACATTGGAGAAACGAAACGTCATGTTGCTGATCGTGTCCGCGAGCACAAGTCAGATCTGAAACACGGCAGAACTGATTCTTCTGCCGTTGCCGATCATTGCTACAACTCGGTGGGCTCTCATGAAATTGTCTTTTCCGAGACCAAGTTCTCTGCAAACCTCCCGGCTACCATCAAAGGTTTGTACACGAAGCCATACAAATATACAAACACAGACATCATTTCAACCGTGATGATGGGTACAAACTTAGTAATCATTGGAAAGATGTTATCAACCACGCAAAAAAGACTTAATTACACTTTTTTGGACCATCTTATCTGACAGGCACTATTTTACTTTACTTTACCGAGTGTTAACATCCCCAGTTATTTTTAACAGTACTCTCTTCATTGTTCAGCCAGCATTGGTATAAACATGGGCATTTTCGTTCTTTTGTCTATCATGTGTATCAGGCCTCCCCTCCCCCTCTCTGCCCCATGTGTTGAGCACTCCGTGCTGTCTTTGAGCCCCGCCCCCCTCCCTCCCGATACGTTTCCATTCATTGGCTACCACATTCTGATGAGCCCCCCCCCTCTCCTCCCCCCTTCAACTTGCTTATAAGGGATTACATCTTGAATCATTGCCTCACTTGATACAGCTAATTCGGCTGTGACGGTTCCACCTGAAGACGGAAGCTTGTGTTGCCTCCGAAACGTCGTGATTTTTATTTATTTTACTTTTATTCATTTTAATGTTTTACCTACGTGACTATACCGAAAAAACCTAAGAATATGAATCCTTGCAGTCACGAAAGCTTCAAATCTAGAATAGTTTACAACAGTTTCGCGTTTACAATACTTAGGTGAGTGAGTGAATGAATGGCTGAGTGAGTGGGTGAGCGAGTGAATGAGTGGTGGGTGAGTGTGTGTGTAGGTGCTCGCTAACAGCATTTGGTATCGGGTACCCGGTTGCGACGTCTGGCCTGTGCGTGGTGGGTGGGTGGGTGGGGAGGGGGGAGGTTATTGTGACGTCACCAAGGCACGAGGCCACGTGCTGTGGGTGCTTCTGCTGGGTGTGTGTGCCTGGGGAGGGGCCTCACTCGAAGTCTTGCGGTTGGCAGCGGGGCTGTGGGTCAGGGAGCAGCCGTTGGCCCAGACGCGGCTGTTCTCGGCCGCTGTCAATTCCAGGACTGTAGGAAACAGCGGAAAGGGGCTGTCCATAAATGACGTCACGCGATTTTGGACGATTTTTGACCCCCCCCCCTCTCGTCACACGGCGTCACAAAAAGTCAGCCTCCCCCTCTCAAACATGACGACAAAACCATATTTCCATTTTTAAAATAAAGCATGCTTCAAATCGCTTTAAACTATTGTCATTGTAGTGCGTGATTAATGTGGCGCTGCACTCTGATGTTGTAGAAGAAAACATTTATTATAAAGTCTATTTCATTAAGTAGAACGTTTTGTCTGTATTTATTTAAAGTTGCGCATTTTTACGTGACGTCACATTTACACCATTGGAACCTCATTTGCCAGTAAAAATATGATAATTGTTTTTTTACCCTTCTATCTGGCAACAAAACTGACACCTTTTTTACAAGGAGTCATGTTTGCATAGACCACAATACCTGCAGTCATAATGCAAACAAAAAACATAACTCTGATAATGTGCACTGTCCTTGAAGTTGATTGGTTCACACCCGAGACAGCTTTCTTAGAGCCTCGTCTCATTTCTCAACCCCCCACCCCCTCGTCACACATCGTCACAAATGTCTGACCCCCCTCCTAGGTGCGTGACGTCATTTATGGACGGCCACAAAGGACTTTTGGACGATTATGAACAAAAGATCAACATATTCTTAGTTTTTTCGGTAAAGTCACGTAGGTAAAAAAAAAAGACGGAAGCTTGTGTTGCCTCCGAAACGTCGTAATTTTAAATGTATTTTACTTTTATTAATTTTAATTTTTTTACCTACGTGACTTTACCGAAAAAACCTAAGAATGAATCCTTGCAGTCACGAAAGCTTCAAATCTAAAAGATCAACACTCGCCCCCGCCGCCCGCAAGTGGACCGCCGGGAACCACCTCCGGCCAATCAAACGTGTCGAGTTTTTGTTTCGTAATTCGAGCAGTCGTTTCTGATTGGCTCATACCGTCGTGTAGGTATTACTAAGAAGTTCAATCTTAATTTTAGAACTTTCGTGACTGCAGGAATTATTACTTGGTTCTTTCGGTTAAGTCACGTCTAAAGATAAAATAATAAATTAAATTAAATAATAGCATACGACGTTTCGATTGCAACACAAGCAATCATCATCAGGTATAATGAAATAGCGACATAAAATCTAACCATAAAACTATAGACAGACATATTAGCAGACAGATATCACCAAGATACACAGAGAGAGCAACACAGGTAACAGAGACGATCACCCCTCTCTCTGTTACCTGTGTTGCTCTCTCTCTATGTATTTTGGTGATATCTGTCTGTTAATATGTCTGTCCATAGTTTTCTGGTTAGATTTTATGTTACTAAGAAGTTATCATTGTAAAGTGGCGCATTCTCATCCGTAGATCCCCAAGTCGCCATCGCCGTGCATGGAAATCCAGGAAATAAACAGAATCCGCAGGATACATGGGTAGAACTAGGCGGGGGGTAAAGGCCGATTTAAAGAGGTGAGTTTTCAAGGTGGGACTTAAGTAACTCTCGCGAACTTCTTGGTTCTTTCGGTAAAGTCACGTAGAAGGGAAATAATAAAATAATAAAAATAAAACATAATAAAAATATATGATATTATTATATTATTTTATTATGTTTTATTATTTTATTATTTAGCTTCTACGCGACTTTAACGAAAGAACCACGTCACGTAGAAGGGAAATAATAAAATAATAAAAATAAAACATAATAAAAAAATATTATATTATTATATTATTTTATTATGTTTTATTTTTTTATTATTTCCCTTCTACGTGACTTTACCGAAAGAACCAAGAAGATGAATCCCTGCAGTCACGAAAGCTTTAAATCGAAATTCTTTCGGTAAAGTCACGTAGAAGGGAAATAATACAATAATAAAAATAAAACAATAAAACATGTTATTGTTTTATTTTTAGTTGTATTTTCATTTGTATTATTTTATTATTTCCTTTCTACGCGACTTTACCGAAAGAACCAAGAAGATGAATCACGAAAGCTTTAAATCGAAATTTAACTCTCGCAACTCTGATTACCAAAGGCACAACGCGTTGTTCCATAGTCTGGGGGATGCACAGTGGCAATCACTCACCCACCTCACTCACTCGCCCACTCACCCATAAGTCAAACTGAAACAGCTTTAAGCACTCTGTCTGATTGCCAAAGGCATAACGCGTTATTCCACAGCCTGGGAGCTGCACAGAGCAGGTGAATGTCCAAATCAAGCCGGGAACAAAACCTTAACCTCGGAGTCCTTAGGGACCAGACGACACAGCCAAACAAATCAAGTTGTCACGCTGTGGGCAAATGTGCCACCCAACGATTTGGTTCATCAGCAAAACCGGAGGAGGAATGGGAGAAACGTTAAAAAGCCCGAGCAACATTCAGTTTCATTCATTAGGTATGACCCTGTGAGCCACGCGGCTCTTGACTCGGGTGCAATCGCAACAAACAAAAATATGAACAAGAAAAAACTGATTAAATTTGAATTTAAAGCTTTCGTGACTGCAGGGATTCCTCTTCTTGGTTCTTTCGGTAAAGTCACGTAGAAGGGAAATAATAAAAGACAGGCCTGTTCTTCACCTGAGGACGGCTGCTTGCGTTGTGGCCGAAACGTCGTGAGAATTATTTTATTATGTTTAAAATTTTTATTATTTTATTATTTCCTTGTACGTGACTTTACCGAAAGAACCAAGAAGATCTTAAAGTGACTACACGCAACAGAAAAATCCAGGAAAAAAACAGCAAAATCTTCTAAAAAAAACACCGTGAATCAATTATATTTGCAAAAATTCCAGTGGGATGCAAGTCAAACAATAACAACCATAAGACAATTTGGATTAAAGTTATCAGATCGTTGTGTCCAAACGACGTTCGGCTGGAGATGGAAACATCGTCATCAGGTGTCAACTAAAGGCTCCGCTCTTACGTGGGGTTCATTGGCTTGCGTCGGGTGGTGGAGGGCAACGCAAAGCTCCGATTGGCATTACGATTACAGGCAGCCACGTGCAGCGTAGAGTCGCTTCGTTCGACAGCTCACGGTGACGATGATCGTTTCGCGCACCCGGACAGCGAGAATTGAACCTCGCAGCTTTGCGATCGGTGTTCTGGAGCTCAGCCACCCACTCACCTACTCACCCACCCACTCACCTACTCACCCACCCACTCACCTACTCACCCACCCACTCACCTACTCACCCACCCACTCACCTACTCACCCACCCACTCACCTACTCAGCCACCCACTCTCCTACTCACCCACCCACTCTCCTACTCACCCACCCACTCACCTACTCACCCACCCACTCACCTACTCACCCACCCACTCACCTACTCACCTACCCACTCACCTACTCACCCACCTACTCACCTACTCACCCACCCACTCACCTACTCACCCACCCACTCACCTACTCACTTACTCACCTACTCACCCACCTACTCACCTACTCACCCACCCACTCACCTACTCAGCCACCCACTCACCTACTCACCCACCCACTCACCTACTCACCTACCCACTCACCTACTCACCCACCTACTCACCTACTCACCCACCCACTCACATACTCACCCACCCACTCACCTACTCACCCACCCACTCACCTACTCAGCCACCCACTCACCTACTCACCCACCCACGCACCTACTCACCCACCTACTCACCTACTCACCCACCAACTCACCTACTCAGCCACCCACTCACCTACTCACCCACCCACTCATCCACCCACTCACCTTCTCAACTCACCCACTCACCTTCTCAACTCACCCACCCACTCACCTACTCACCCACCCACTCACCTACTCACCCACCCACTCACCTACTCACCTATCCACTCACCTACTCACCCACCCACTCACCTACTCAGCCACCCACTCACCTACTCACCTACCTACTCACCCACCCACTCACCTACTCACTCACCCACTCACCTACTCAGCCACCCACTCTCCTACTCACCCACCCAATCTTCTACTCACCCACCCACTCACCTACTCACCCACCCACTCACCTACTCAGCCACCCACTCACCTTCTCAACTCACCCACCTACTCACCTACTCACCCACCCACTCACCTACTCACCCACCCACTCTCCTTCTCAACTCACCCTCCCACTCACCTACTCACCCACCCACTCACCTACTCACCCACCCACTCACCTACTACTCACCCACCCACTCATCTATTCAGCCATCCACTCACCTACTCACCCACCCACTCACCTCCTCACCCACCCACTCACCTACTCAGCCACCCACTCACCTTCCAACTCACCCACCTACTCACCTACTCACCCACCCACTCACCTACTCACCCACCCACTCCCTTCTCAATCACCCTCCCACTCACCTACTCACCCACCCACTACCTACTCACCCACCCACTCACCTACTCAGCCATCCACTCACCTACTCAGCCATCCACTCACCTACTCACCCACCCACTCACCTCCTCACCCACCCACTCACCTACTCAGCCACCCACTCTCCTACTCACCCACCCACTCACCTACTCACCCACCTACTCACCTACTCACCCACCAACTCACCTACTCACCTACTCACCCACCCACTCACCTACTCACCCACCCACTCACCTGCTCACCCACCCACTCACCTACTCACCTACCCACTCACCTACTCACCCACCCACTCACCTACTCACCCACCTACTCACCTACTCACCCACCAACTCACCTGCTCACCCACCCACTCACATACTCACCCACCCACTCACCTACTCACCCACCCACTCACCTACTCACTCACCCACCCACTCATCTATTCAGCCATCCACTCACCTACTCACCCACCCACTCACCTCCTCACCCACCCACTCACCTACTCAGCCACCCACTCACCTTCTCAACTCACCCACCTACTCACCTACTCACCCACCCACTCACCTACTCACCCACCCACTCTCCTTCTCAACTCACCCTCCCACTCACCTACTCACCCACCCACTCACCTACTCACCCACCCACTCACCTACTCAGCCATCCACTCACCTACTCACCCACCCACTCATCCACCCACTCACCTTCTCAACTCACCCACTCACCTTCTCAACTCACCCACCCACTCACCTACTCACCCACCCACTCACCTACTCACCCACCCACTCACCTACTCACCTATCCACTCACCTACTCACCCACCCACTCACCTACTCACCCACTCACCTACTCACCTACCTACTCACCCACCCACTCACCTACTCACTCACCCACTCACCTACTCAGCCACCCACTCTCCTACTCACCCACCCAATCTTCTACTCACCCACCCACTCACCTACTCACCCACCCACTCACCTACTCAGCCACCCACTCACCTTCTCAACTCACCCACCTACTCACCTACTCACCCACCCACTCACCTACTCACCCACCCACTCTCCTTCTCAACTCACCCTCCCACTCACCTACTCACCCACCCACTCACCTACTCACCCACCCACTCACCTACTCACTCACCCACCCACTCATCTATTCAGCCATCCACTCACCTACTCACCCACCCACTCACCTCCTCACCCACCCACTCACCTACTCAGCCACCCACTCACCTTCTCAACTCACCCACCTACTCACCTACTCACCCACCCACTCACCTACTCACCCACCCACTCTCCTTCTCAACTCACCCTCCCACTCACCTACTCACCCACCCACTCACCTACTCACCCACCCACTCACCTACTCAGCCATCCACTCACCTACTCAGCCATCCACTCACCTACTCACCCACCCACTCACCTCCTCACCACCCACTCACCTACTCAGCCACCCACTCTCCTACTCACCCACCCACTCACCTACTCACCCACCTACTCACCTACTCACCCACCAACTCACCTACTCACCCACCTACTCACCCACCCACTCACCTACTCACCCACCCACTCACCTGCTCACCCACCCACTCACCTACTCACCTACCCACTCACCTACTCACCCACCCACTCACCTACTCACCCACCTACTCACCTACTCACCCACCAACTCACCTGCTCACCACCCACTCACATACTCACCCACCCACTCACCTACTCACCCACCCACTCACCTACTCACTCACCCACCCACTCATCTATTCAGCCATCCACTCACCTACTCACCCACCCACTCACCTCCTCACCCACCCACTCACCTACTCAGCCACCCACTCACCTTCTCAACTCACCCACCTACTCACCTACTCACCCACCCACTCACCTACTCACCCACCCACTCTCCTTCTCAACTCACCCTCCCACTCACCTACTCACCCACCCACTCACCTACTCACCCACCCACTCACCTACTCAGCCATCCACTCACCTACTCAGCCATCCACTCACCTACTCACCCACCCACTCACCTCCTCACCCACCCACTCACCTACTCAGCCACCCACTCTCCTACTCACCCACCCACTCACCTACTCACCCACCTACTCACCTACTCACCCACCAACTCACCTACTCACCTACTCACCCACCCACTCACCTACTCACCCACCCACTCACCTGCTCACCCACCCACTCACCTACTCACCTACCCACTCACCTACTCACCCACCCACTCACCTACTCACCCACCTACTCACCTACTCACCCACCAACTCACCTGCTCACCCACCCACTCACATACTCACCCACCCACTCACCTACTCACCCACCCACTCACCTGCTCACCCACCCACTCACCTACTCACCCACCCACTCACCTACTCACCCACCCACTCACCTACTCACCCACCTACTCACCTACTCACGCACCAACTCACCTACTCACCCACCTACTCACCCACCCACTCACCTACTCACCCACCCACTCACCTGCTCACCCACCCTCTCACCTACTCACCTACCCACTCACCTACTCACCCACCTATTCACCTACTCAACTCACCCACCCACTCTCCTTCTCAACGGTCCATCGAACCTGAAACTCACTGCCTCTGCACGATGTTCAAGACTCTTCACAAACATTGAGTGACGGTGACGTCACACGGCGTCTGTGCCAGGCCAGGTGCATTTGGAGGCCACGCGAATTGTCGAAGTCTCGCTGACAGGAGGAGGTCACAGGGCAGACCCAGCAGGTGCCATGGGTTGACTGAGACGACTGGCTGATGCACCAGCAGTGCCCCCCTACTCTACAAACTGATTCACCGCCACCACTACCACCACCACCAAGACCACCACCACCGCCACCGCCACTACCACCACCACCACCACCACCGCCACTACCACCACCACCACCGCCACCACTACCACCACTACCACCACCGCCACTACCACCACCACCAAGACCACAACCACCACCACCACCACCCCACCACTACCACCACCACCACCGCCACCACCACCACTACCGCCACCACCACCACCATCGCCACTACCACCACCACCGCCACCACCACCACTGTCGCGCACTCACCATCTGCAGCATGTTGCTGGCCGCGGGCCGCACGCTTGCCCGCAGGAGGTTGTGCAGGTTCACGATGCCCCTCTGCACGGAGCGCTGTGAGGTTTTGAGCGTCTTCCAGTGGGCCACCGTGTTGGACGCGGCCTGGCAGCGTGGCAGGCGGCCCGCCAGCACCGCTAGGGCCGCAGTCATCATCAGCACGCGGCCCACGCTGCCCGGGTGTGACGGGGGGGGGGGAGCAGAGGTCGCAAATGGGTTTTGATTCCTTACCCGTACCCGGCCGCACCAGGGTCGCAAATGGGTACCCGTACCCGACCGGGTACCCGACCGGGTACGGGTACCCGTTCCCTACCCGTACCCTGCCCGAAATGAGTGACAAACGGTTACTCACCAGTGACTTACGGCCTACCCGTACCCGTACCTGGCCGCACCAGGGTCGCAAACGGCTACCCGTACCGGTACCCGGCCGGGTACGGGTAGCCAGATATTGTGGCCAAGGTTTAGCTAATTGTTATTTTTTTCTACATAGCATAGCAATACATTTTTTTCATACCAAAATATTGGAGGGACATTTTGAGCATATTTATTATAATTACTGCATTGCTGTACACTCATCACGTGGGCACAGCGAGGAGCGCCTCGGTTCGATTCCAGACTCTGGCCTACCACACGCTCTGCTGTGTGGAGGGTTTGTACGATCTCTCTCTCTCTCTCTCCACCCTGTCACTGCTTTCACTCCGGGTTCTATTGGGTTCGGTATAATACGCGCGGTGTTATCGGCGTTAGCCAAAAACTACTTCCCAATACTGTGTGGACGGTACAGACCGAGTGCTCGACCAATGGGTAGAGGAATCACACGGCAGCGCTAGAAGAGCGATACGGGAATGACTGACCGCCAATGCGTGAGTGACCTGAAGTCAATTATCAAGTAGCGCATCATTAGCCAAGTTCACGGCAGCAGCCATAATGACAGTAGCAGCGTTATGAGAGCGATAAGGGGGGGGGGGGGTGTGCCTGACCACCGGGCGTGCGAGTGACTGCAAGTGAATCAGCGAGTGCTATCACCGCGTGTCACAACGCGTGTCACAAACTCACCACGACATAGCTGAGCCCTCGGACAGAGATGGTCGCTCGGGAGAAATCTGCGAGTGAGATGAGGACCTCGACTCTCGATGATCCAGCCGCCCGTGGCCGTGTCTCTGTGCCTCTTGGGTAAGCGACACGAACCCTCGCTTATATACACACAGCACACGCACACAAACACTACGCCGCGCGCATGTTATAGGTACGGGAGGTGTTGGCATTTAACCGGCCGGACGCCACGCAGGGCAGGTGATGGATGGCTGCTGAGTATGCCATTTTCAATCACTCAAAGCCACACCACCCTACCTCGTCTGATAATTATCGGTGTCGTGGCCACATTGCCACGAGTGCCCTGGAGGTGGTAGCGATAATATCAACAGCTCGTCTTATTTGATGGTTTTAAGAGTAATCGCGTGTCGTATTCCAAAGTGCTCTTAGCGCGCGCCGAAGATTGTGACCTTTGGATGTAAAGAGCCCCGTTTTTTTTTCTTTGAGAATGTTTCGCAGCCGCTCGCGTTCGCCGCTCACGTTCTACTCGACGTTCGCAACGAGACGTGGGGTGGATGGCGACACATCATCATCATCATCTCTCTCTCGCAACGCCAACAGACAGTGACGTTTCTTTCTTTGATCGTAAACAACGGGTTGAATCGCCCCCTACCCACTCACCCCCCACAACCACCGCGCCCTCTGCACAGCAGAGGTCGCAACCGGGTACCCGATACCCGTACCCTACCCGATACCGTTTGCGACTGGTGCGGCCGGGTACGGGTACGGGTCGACCGTGAGTCACTGGTGTGTAACCGTTTGTGACTCATTTCCCAACGTCTTGTCTCTTCTCACAATTCAAGTTCCTAGAATCAACCCACCCGCGCCTGCAACATGGCTTCATCCCAGAGGTCGCAATCGGGTACACGATACCCGTACCCTACCGTACCCAACCGGGTACGGGTAGGGTACGGGTACGGCCGGGTACGGGTACCCGTTTGTGACCCTGGTGCGGCCGGTACGGGTACGGGTAAGGAATCAAAACCCGTTTGCGACCTCTGCTGCACGGTTATTGGTGGCTGGATTTGAGTTTCCCCCTGATAGCAGCGTCTGACTGAATTCAGAATAAAGCGGAAGTCGGTGATTCAATCCTGCCACTCGCTCCCTCGCAGGCGGGGAGTCGCCTCCCTATCACTCGACTATCGCTATTGCCGCCGTGCTTAGTCCCGTCAACTTCACCCGTTCGTTCCTCCACCCGTGTTTCAGTTTTTTTTCCAAGTTTCATTTATTAGGTATAGCCCTATGAGCCATTCGGCTCTTGAATCGGGTGCAACCGCAACAAACAAAAACATGAACAAGAAAACATCTTAAAGTTCCAGTTCAAGTTCATTTATTTGGTATGGCCCTGTGAGCCATTCGGCTGTTGAATCGGGTGCAACCGCAACAAACAAAAACATGAACAAGAAAACATCTTAAAGTTCCAGTTCAAGTTCATTTATTTGGTATGGCCCTGTGAGCCATTCGGCTCTTGAATCGGGTGCAACCGCAACACACAAAAACATGAACAAGAAAACATCTTAAAGTTCCAGTTCAAGTTCAAGTTCATGTATTAGGGAAAGCCCTATGAGCCATTCGGCTCTTGAATCGGGTGCAACCGCAACAAACAAAAACATGAACAAGAAAACATCTTAAAGTAACTTCGCGCAAACAGAAAAATCCAGGGAAAACAGCAAAATCTTCCAGAAAAAAATCACCGTATATCAATGCTGTTCATTCTTAATGGGGACGGACTCGATCTGGGTCTATACCAGACACTGATTGCTGCGTCTCATCTACGGTGGCAAGATGTTCAGTGCCTCGCCTGGTATACAGGAGGTCGTGGGTTCGTGGGTTCGATCCCCTGACGCCTGTGATACATTTGGAGTCTCCATGTCTCTCTCTCCGTGGTCGTGTGAATTTTGATCTGGGGGTTTCTTTACGGCATCGTCGCCAAGTTGGTGGGTTGTGAACTCTCTCGCTTGGTATGCAGGAGCTTGTGGGTTTGATCCCACCCGTGGCATCTGTATATTTGGAGGCCGCTGGTTGACTTGGCCGGCAGAGGAGATGCGGGCACGGGTGACCGGGGGGGGGCGGGGTGAGAAAGTGCCAAGCGAAGTTCAACCGCGCGTGTCAGTCGGCAGGTTCGGCGGGAGTAGTGTTGTGAGTAACCCAAAAAAGCCACTGAAATTTTGAAAAATTACCGCAACACTGACATACCAAGGAGTGGGATGGGTGGGTGGGGTTGGGGGAGGTGACGGCGGTGGCAGGTAGCGTTTAAGAATAATGAGCGCGCGCAATTCTTAAGTGCCGTTTCGGTCTCGGGGAAGAGGCATCACGAGCTGCGAGGCAAACGCGCGCATGCGATCAAACATCACTCACGTGTCACTTAGCGATGTCAAGCAGCAGCAGCAGTAGCAGCAGCAGTAGCAGCAGCAGTAACAGCAGCAGCAGTAGTAGCAGCAGTAGCAGCAGCAGCGGCAGTAGCAGCAGCAGCAGTAGCAGCAGCAGCAGTAGCAGCAGCAGTAGCAGCGAGTTGCCTACTCAATCGATCGCTTTCTGAACCCCCGCGTAAACACAATCGCGTGCTGCTGCCGCTGCTGCTGCTGGCGATGGTCAGCATACTTCTTCGTGTGATTGATGTCACGTGCCATTTTCTGTCATTTATTTCGCTGGCACGATGTGTTTAAAACCCCCAAAAAAGTTGATTATACATCGCTATTGGCTGCAGCAGTCGGTCAGCGAGCAGATTGAACGTTTATTTGTAATCCAATTTAATCTCATTACGCACCTATATTATTATTATACTGGTAGGAACCTCTTGGTTACACCAGCCCACAAGGGATTATTGTGTCCGTCCGTCCGTCGTGCATCCCAAAATGTGAGGGGTGGAGCTGGGTGGAGAGGGGAGGGTGGGGAGGGGCTTGGTGGGGAGGGTGCGGAGGGGTGGGGAGGGGAGGGTGGGAGGGCTGGGTGGGGAGGGTGGGGCTGGGTGGGGGTGGGAGGGTGGGGCTGGGTGGGGAGGGGCTGGGTGGGGAGGGTGGGGCTGGGTGGGGGTGGGAGGGGTGGGGCTTGGTGGGGAGGGGCTGGTCACCTCGTGGTGCCCTTATAAAACTCAACGTTTAACCTACTCACGCCGGCTTGTGCCCGCCCTCACAGTCGGCCATATTTGCGGAATACACCACGCCGCCGTTGACCCTGGCCATTGACCGAGCAACCCAACGTTCCTACCAGCTCCCTCCGCAGGATTGTGTTTACTACCCACTCACGACACACACAGCGAGAAATGAGATCCAGGTTGGAAAGCTGTTGCTGGGAACGCCCCGTTCCACAACCAGCTCACTTGCGCCACCAGAGAGAATTGAGAGTGAAGCAGCAATCATGGGTGATGGATAATCCAGGGCCCACCGATTCACTCCAGCCACACGCAGCCACTCACTCATTCACCCGGTCAATCACTCATTCACCCACTCACTCACCCAGCCACTCACTCATTCACCCGGTCCATCACTCAGCCACCCACTCATTCACCCAGTCACTCACTAATTGACTCCACTCACTCACACACTCAGCCACCCACCCACCCACCGACTCATCCATTGACTCGCTCACCCAGCCACTCACTCATTCACCCGGTCAATCACTCATTCACCCACTCACTCATTCAGCCACTCACTCATTCAGCCACTCACCCAGTCACTCACTCATTGACTCCACTCACTCGCACACTCACCCACCCATCGACTCATTCATTGACTCATTCACCCAGCCACTCACTAATTCACCCGGTCAATCACTCATTCACCCACTCACTCACCCAGTCACTCACTCATTGACTCCACTCACTCGCACACTCAACCACCCACCCTCCCACCCACTCATCCATTGACTCGCTCACCCAGCCACTCACGAATTCACCCACTCACTCACTCAGCCACCTACTCACTCACCCAGTCACTCACTCATTGACTCCACTCACCCGCACACTCACCCTCCCACCCACTCATCCATTTACTCGTTCACCCAGTCACTCACTCATTGACTCCACTGACTCGCACACTCACCCACCCACCCACTCATCCATTGACTCGCTCACCCAGCCACTCACTAATTCACCCGGTCAATCACTCATTCACCCAGTCATTCATTGACTCCACTCACTCGCACACTCAACCACCCACCCACCCACTCATCCATTGACTCGCTCACCCAACCACTCACTAATTCACCCAGTCACCAGTCACTAATTCGCCAGTAGAATTCAGAGTGAAGCAGCAGTCAAAAGTGACGGATGACCCAGCGCTCACCGATTCACTCTATTCAGTTGCTAACTCACCCATTGACGAATTCACCCAGCCACTCACAACCAGGCAACACGCCTCATTCACACACCAGTCCCTCCACGTAAATAACATAAAAGGTTTTTGTTTGTTTGTTGTTTTACACATCCAATCAGCCACGCGGCTTTTCGAGGAGCGAACAATTATAGCGGACACGATGAGTTCTAAACATCCAAAACTTTGGACCGGTTTCGACTTGCAGTGTCTCATCATCATCATCAGCAGCAGCAAGGGTCCGGCTTGACACGAACCAATGATGGTGAACTGCAAGATGCGTATGGGCAACGACGCTTTTTGTAAGAGTTCGTACGGTGCGAAAGAAATTCTAAATACATACAGGGGTGATGAGGTAGGTGGTTAGGGGGGGGGACTCAGCACTGCCCATACTCAACATTGCCCATAGACTCACACTGCCCATTAACATTGCCCATAGACTCAGCACTGCCCATAGACTCAACACTGCCCATAGACTCAACACTGCCCATAGACTCAACACTGCCCACAGACTCAACACTGCCCACAGACTCAACACTGCCCACAGACTCAACACTGCCCACAGACTCAGCACTGCCCATATACTCAGCACTGCCCATAGGCTTAGCACTGCCCATAGACTCAACACTGCCCATAGACTCAGCATTGCCCATAGACTCAACACTGCCCATAGGCTTAGCACTGCCCATAGACTCAGCACTGCCCACAGACTCAACACTGCCCATAGACTCAACACTGCCCATAGACTCAACACTGCCCATAGACTCAACACTGCCCACAGATTCAACACTGCCCATAGACTCAGCACTGCCCATAGACTCAACACTGCACCATAGACTCAGCACTGCCCATAGACTCAACACTGCCCATAGACTCAACACTGCCCACAGACTCAACACTGCCCACAGACTCAACACTGCCCACAGACTCAACACTGCCCATAGACTCAGCACTGCCCATAGACTCAACACTGCACCATAGACTCAGCACTGCCCATAGACTCAACACTGCCCATAGACTCAACACTGCCCACAGACTCAGCACTGCCCATAGACTCAACACTGCCCATAGACTCAACACTGCCCATAGGCTTAGCACTGCCCATAGACTCAGCACTGCCCACAGACTCAACACTGCCCATAGACTCAGCACTGCCCATAGACTCAACACTGCCCATAGGCTTAGCACTGCCCATAGACTCAGCACTGCCCACAGACTCAACACTGCCCATAGACTCAACACTGCCCACAGACTCAACACTGCCCACAGACTCAACACTGCCCACAGACTCAACACTGCCCATAGACTCAACACTGCCCATAGACTCAACACTGCCCACAGACTCAACACTGCCCACAGACTCAACACTGCCCACAGACTCAACACTGCCCATAGACTCAGCACTGCCCATAGACTCAACACTGCACCATAGACTCAGCACTGCCCATAGACTCAACACTGCCCATAGACTCAACACTACCCATAGACTCAACACTGCCCATAGACTCAACACTGCCCACAGACTCAACACTGCCCATAGACTCAACACTGCCCATAGACTCAACACTGCCCACAGACTCAACACTGCCCACAGACTCAACACTGCCCACAGACTCAACACTGCCCATAGACTCAGCACTGCCCATAGACTCAACACTGCACCATAGACTCAGCACTGCCCATAGACTCAACACTGCCCATAGACTCAACACTACCCATAGACTCAACACTGCCCATAGACTCAACACTGCCCATAGACTCAACACTGCCCATAGACTCAACACTGCCCATAGGCTTAGCACTGCCCATAGACTCAGCACTGCCCACAGACTCAACACTGCCCATAGACTCAACACTGCCCATAGACTCAACACGGCATCATAGACTCAGCACTGCCCATAGACTCAACACTGCCCATAGACTCAACACTGCCCATAGACTCAACACTGCCCATAGACTCAACACTGCCCATAGACTCAACACTGCCCATAGACTCAACACTGCCCATAGACTCAACACTGCCCATAGACTCAACACTGCCATAGACTCAACACTGCCCATAGACTCAACACTGCCCATAGACTCAACACTACCCATAGACTCAACACTGCCCATAGACTCAACACTACTCATAGACTCAGCATAGACTCAACACTACCCATAGACTCAGCATAGACTCAACACTGCCCATAGACTCAACACTGCCCATAGACTCAACACTGCCCATAGACTCAACACTGCCCATAGACTCAACACTACCCATAGACTCAACACTGCACCATAGACTCAACACTGCCCATAGACTCAACACTGCCCATAGACTCAACACTGCCCATAGACTCAACACTGCCCACAGACTCAGCACTGCCCATAGACTCAACACTACCCATAGACTCAGCACTGCCCATAGACTCAACACTGCCCATAGACTCAACACTGCCCATAGACTCAACACTGCCCATAGACTCAACACTGCCCATAGACTCAACACTACCCATAGACTCAGCACTGCCCATAGACTCAACACTGCCCATAGACTCAACACTGCCCATAGACTCAACACTACCCACAGACTCAACACTGCCCATAGACTCAACACTGCCCATAGACTCAACACTACCCACAGACTCAACACTGCCCCATAGACTCAACACTGCCCATAGACTCAACACTACCCACAGACTCAACACTACCCATAGACTCAGCACTGCCCATAGACTCAACACTGCCCATAGACTCAACACTGCCCACAGACTCAACACTACCCATAGACTCAGCACTGCCCATAGACTCAACACTGCCCATAGACTCAACACTGCCCATAGACTCAACACTACCCATAGACTCAACACTGCCCATAGACTCAACACTGCCCATAGACTCAACACTACCCACAGACTCAGCACTGCCCATAGACTCAACACTACCCATAGACTCAGCACTGCCCATAGACTCAACACTGCCCATAGACTCAACACTGCCCATAGACTCAACACTGCCCATAGACTCAACACTGCCCATAGACTCAACACTGCCCATAGACTCAGCACTGCCCATAGACTCAACACTGCACCATAGACTCAACACTACCATAGACTCAACACTGCCCATAGACTCAGCACTGCCCATAGACTCAACACTGCCCATAGACTCAACACGGCATCATAGATATCGATCAGATGGACAAATCATTCACCGGTCGGATGTTCAAATCATCCGGAGGCAACGTGGCGATTCCCTTGTACGGGCTGGCTGACACCCCCAGAATCTGCCACACAAACGACGGCGCAGCAGCAGCAGCAGCAGCTGCAGGAGCACCCTCGCCCCGGGTCTCTGCGAGACATCACTATGCTGATTAGGCGACGAACATTAAAGGCGCCGGTTAAATCCTCTCTCGGGATCGAAGTATTCTTGCGGGCGGGCGGGCGTGCTGGCATTGCGTGCACGACCGGTGGGAGTCTGCGAGCGAGCGTGTGTACCTATAATTTATCTGTCCAACATATTTTGTGCCAAAGCCGAAGAATGTGATGACTTGCTGCTAAAGCTTTCAGCGAATTCCTCCATAACAGCTGACCCAAGGGAGGGTGTTGGGGGGTGCAGTGCCGGATTATCCGAGTGGCACAAGTAGCTACATATGTAGTAGCTACTGCACGTGTAGTAGCTGCACGTGTAGTAGCTACTACACGTGCAGCTACTACACGTGCAGTAGCTACGGGCCCAGCACTTTAAAGGGCCCGCGCTAAATGCTTTCAAGCTATCAATTCCGGTTCAGTGATCTTGCACTTGCTCTATTACTATAGTACTACACCGCCTTCAACTTGTATGAACGACCGGGTGTTTAAGTTTAGATATTTGTCATATTATCTGGCTGTATAGCAAATGAAAAAATACAACTACTTTATTATGCAATTTAAAAATGTGCGTGTTTTAATATTTACGTGTTTTTATTTTATATTTTAGGGCTCCTCTATAACACATGCTACAGGCCCCGAACTAGCTTAGTCCGGCACTGGGGGGGGGGGGGGCAGCGTGGGTGGGTGGGGGCTTAGGGGGGAGGCGGTGGGGGGGAGGTGTGGGGGGCGCGTGGTGGGGGGGGGGGCTTTCCAGCCCACTCTTCATAAACTTGCTCCATTGTTGCTGTTGGGCGTCGTTCGACATTGCGATGTGTTGTCTTCCCATGAACTAAATTTCCCCACACGATAAGTCACTTCGTTGAGCTACTATTTGTGGCCACGTGGCTTCTGAAAAATAAGTTGATAGCTCAGTGGGCTTTGCCTCTGGTAAAATAATAAAACAAACTTTTAGTTTTATGAGTGTATATTTTAAAGTGATTTGTTATCTTTCCTAGACACTCCTATCGTGTTTTTGGATTGTGTTTGTTGTCGTAACGTTTCGACTCGCCCCTTCTAGCCCACAGGGAAATTATTGTGTCCGTCCGTCCGTCACGCATCCAAAAATGGGAGGGGTGGGGCTGGTGGGGAGGGGCTGGTCACCCCGTGGTGCCCTTATAAAACTCAACGTTTAACCTACTCACACCGGCTTGTGCCCGCCCTCACAGTCGGCCATATTTGCGGAATACACCACGCCGCCGTTGACCCTGGCCATTGACCGAGCAACCCAACGTTCCTACCAGCTCCCTCCGCAGGAATGTGTTAGCCATGGTCTATCCACTGGTGGATGACGGCACCCCACATTATTGTTAAAAAGACAAAGACCCCCCGTATAGCCTTAGCAACTGTTGAGGCAAGTGCTTTTAGCGAGCACCTACGAAGGCCAGAAACGGCACACGAGGGGGTTGAGTGGCCAGCACCACGCCCGGCCGCCTTTGTCTCCCTAGTGGCGATGTTTTAACACATCGTACTAGGTATTCAATTGAGGCTGAATCGACCTAGAGGAGGCCCAGTTCAGATAATCGTCACTGGTGGAGAGAGAACATACAAACTCCACGCACTCACAGTCACTCATACATGCTCACTCATTCACTCACTCTTCTCGTTTCGTATGGCATTTTGGGGATTACAACAGATTACAAATTCATGTCGTAATTTCAGGAGGAGCCGCGTGTATTTATTTCAGATCGCCGTTGAATGATCCGATTGGGGCAGTCCAGGGGCGGTTTCTTCATTAGGGCGATTGGGCGACGCACCACCAATGTCATTGAACCACAGAGTCACGCTAGCCGTCATTGTGCCTCTGGATATAGTCCAATCAGCGTCATGTCACGTTCTGTGGAGTACCGCCTCTTTTTGGGCGATTTCACTCCGGCTGAGAATCGCCCCGAGTGGCCCCATAGACTTACATTGAAAGATGTTTTTTTTCGAACGGCGGGCACTCCAATGCATTCTCTATGGCTTCCGGGAGGGCTTGCACTAACGTGCTAACGTCATCATACGTGCTAATGTTATCATACGTAAGCACGTTTCATCCAACAATATAATTTATCGCCACCTAGTGGAATCTTTAATAAAATAAACTTGAGTGGTTTGTTTTAATAGTGAGTATAGAAACAAACAAGATGTATTGTAAGAGTCACTTTATTTGTCATTAATATTAAAGAAGTGAAGTTGCCTTTACATGCTTAAGCTGTTAATTTATCCATTGCATGGGTGGACCTTATCCTTATTAATCATCCAGACATTTGCCCCCCCTGAGAGATTTTGCAGGAGCCGCCACTGGGCAGTCCGATCACGAGATGCTGTACGGACTGAGAGCGCCACCACCACCACAGTCGCAAATTGGACTCTCGTTAATTTTCCATTTAAGGAGAAAGTGTCCCAAACATTTTCCATCGAGCGTCGGAATCCGATTCAAGGAGGACCAGATCTTCCTCGGGAGGTCAGATCCGGGTTTGGAGGATTGTGGGGGTCACTCACTCATACGCACTCATGCTCGCACTGCCGGATTATCCTCGTAGCAAAAGTAGCTACATATGTAGTAGCTACTACATGTGTAGTAGATACTACAGGTGTAGTGCTGCAGGTGTAGTAGCTGCACGTGTAGTGCTGCAGGTGTAGTGCTGCACGTGTAGTAGTGATGTGTAGTAGTTGCATGTGTAGTAGTAGCTACATGTGTAGTAGTAGCTAAGTGTAGTGCTACTACTACATGTGTAGTAGTAGCTGCACGTGTAGTGTTGCATGTGTAGTAGTGTACAGGTAGTAGTAGCTACATGTGTAGTGTATGTGTAAGTGCAGTGTAGAGCTACGTGTAGTGCTGCATGTGTAGTAGCTACATGTGTAGTAGTGCATGTGGTAGCTACAGGTGTAGTGCTACGTGTAGTAGTGATTGTAGTAGTGCATGTGTATAGCTACACGTGTAGTAGCTACAGGTGTAGTGAGCTGGNATGTGGTAGAACCGTGTAGTAGCTACACATGTAGTAGCTGCAGTGTAATATGCATGGTATATACACGTGTAGTAGCTACACGTGTAGTAGCTACACGTGTAGTAGCTGCATATGTAGTAGCTACATGTGTAGTAGTGACACATATGTAGTAGCTACAGGTGTAGTAGTGCATGTGTAGTAGCTGCATGTGTAGTAGTGCATGTGTAATAGCTACATGTGTAGTAGCTACTACTTGTGTAGTAGCTGCACGTGTAGTAGCTACATGTGTAGTAGCTACAGGTGTAGTAGCTGCATGTGTAGTAGCTACATGTGTAGTAGCTACACGTGTAGTAGCTGCATGTGTAGTAGCTGCATGTGTAGTAGCTACAGGTGTAGTAGCTGCATGTGTAGTAGCTGCATGTGTAGTAGCTGCACGTGTAGTAGCTACATGTGTAGTAGCTACACGTGTAGTAGCTACACATGTAGTAGCTACAGGTGTAGTAGCTGCATGTGTAGTAGCTACACGTGTAGTAGCTACACGTGTAGTAGCTGCACGTGTAGTAGCTACACGTGTAGTAGCTGCATGTGTAGCACAAGTAGCTGCATGTGTAGTAGACCCCACACTTTTAAAGGCCCGCGCTAAATGCTTTCAAGCTTTCAATTCCGGTTCAGTAATTCTGAACTTGCTCTATTACTATAGTACTATACAGCCTTCAACTTGTATGTAAGATTTAGATTTGAAGCGTAGGTCATATTATAGGTTTTGTAAATCACGATAAAAAATTAGTTTACTCCAAAGTCGTGTTTTTTATTTATTTTTTTTTACTTTTATTAATTTTAAATTTTTACCTACGTGACTTTACCGAAAAAAACCTAAGAATTTGTATGTAAGACTTGGTGTTTAAACTTAGCGATCTGTCGTATTATCTGGCTGTATAGCAAATGAAAAAATACATTTACTTTACCGTACAAGTAAAAAATGTATGCGTTTTAATATTTACGTGTTTTTCATTTATTTAGGGCCTTTTTATAACATACTCTACAGGCCCCGGCACTAGCTTAATCCGGCACTGCTTGCTCTGCAGAACAGTTGAGGAGAGACCATGCCACACACCCAAAGAGAGAGAAATGCCCGTGTCGGTGGGGGGAAGAATCGAACCCATGTTCCTTCTTGCCATGAGCCACGAGTGTTAGAACCACCGCGCCACCACCACCATCCCTCGCCCTCCGCCGGGTCAAGCGGCCCGGGTAGTGGAGTTCAAGCCGCACGAGGCGCGGTAGCTGCAGCAGCAGGGTACGTGCGTGCTCAGGGCGGGTGTCACAAAGGGTTGCGTGAGTAAGAGAGGGAGACGCAGGGTCCCCACGCATTAAGTGTTAAACCCCGAGACCGTATTCTGCTCATTGTCGACGATCCGTCCCATTTATTTTTGACATTTCCAGAGATGACAATGAACAGAATTTTTCGGAAGAGTCTTTACAAATAAAATCGTAATTATCTGACCCGGTGGTGGGGGGTGGGCGTTGTCAGCAGTTTCTTTAAAAAGCCCTGGGTCATGGGGTATGTTTAGTCATCGCCTGCGGATGACAGATACGCGCAGACTTACATTCGAGAAAAGATGTCCAGGTAAAGTGATTTCTCGTTTGACCTTCACCGCGCGTTTCCGTATAATGCATTCGAACCGTCCTGTGGTTGACCAGAAGAATTATACTATTTTTATGAATTCTAGATTTGAAGCTTTCGTGACTGCAAGGATTCACACTCTTAGTTCTTTTGGTAAAATTTTATTACATTTTTTACCTACGTGACTTTACCGAAAGAACTAAGAGTATTTTTAAGAAGTGTTTCAATCTCATAGGCCGGACGTGCAATTTGCATTCGCATCACTGCTTTGTTGTGAGTTTCGTGTCGTTTTCTTGGTTCTTTCGGTAAAGTCACGTCGAAGGGAAATAATAAAATGATAAAAATTAAACATAATAAAATATTATGTTTCCAGAGACGATGAAATATTGTTTTATTTTTATTATTTTATTATTTCCCTTCTACGTGACTTTACCGAAAGAACCAAGAAGATGAATCCCTGCAGTCACGAAAGCTTTAAATTGAAATTTAGTGTCGTTGTTCCTTCCCCGCACTTTCGATGAGCACAGTTGGCTAGGTACGGTGCGAAAGAAGTTCAACACACGTACATGCTGTAGAATGCGTTGTCTGCGTGTGTGACTGTGTGGGGAGCGGTGGTGCAGCGGTTATCGCGCTGCACTACGAACCTGGCGACCCGAGTTCGATTCCCTCTCACGACCACCAAGACCTGTGACTGTTATCTGAACCGGTCCTGCCCTCTAGGTCGACTCAGCCTTAAATCGAGTACCCGGTGCGTTGTATAAACATCGTCGGTGGGGAGACAAAGGCGGCCAGAGCGTGGTGCTGTCTACCCACTCGCTCTCATGTACTATGCCGGCCTTCACAGGTGCTACTCGCTAACGGCACTTGCACCAACAGGATGTTAAAGGCTACATGGGAGATACAACCAGAAATTGTGTTTACTTTACCAGGTAAGGTCCCCTGAGCTGCATATTTAGAAGCTTAACAATGTGGCTGATCACGTGGTAATTTATATTGCAGTAGCCAAACACTTTTGGTGTAGAAATGTGTAGCAGTCAAATGCTCTAAACGCACGATGTTGATTCTAAATGTGAAGGGAAAACCGGAGAAAAATCCCAGTGAGAGAGACACGCAAACTCCAAACATACAGCAGCAGGCGTCAGGGTCGGGATTGAACCCACGACCTCCTGCACACCAAGCGAGGTAGTTAACATCTCCTAGCCACCGTATTGATGATAAGAGAGAGAGACACGCAAACTCCAAATATACAGCAGCGGGCGTCAGGGTCGGGATCGAACCCACGACCTCCTGCACACCAGGCGAGGTAGTTAACATCTCCTAGCCACCATGATGATGATACAGCAGGCGTCAGGGTCAGGATCGAACCCACGACCTCCTGCACACCAGGCGAGGTAGTTAACATCTCCTCGCCACCGTGGCGCCCTCTGTCATCTTCTTGGTTCTTTCGGTAAAGTCACGTAGAAGGGAAATGATAAAATAATAAAAATAAAACATAATAAAATCATTCTCACGACGTTTCGGCCACTACGCAAGCAGCCGTCTTCAGGTGAGGAACAGGTCTGTCGGAAAGACAGCGTCATTCAGACGAAGAACAGGTCTGTCGGAAAGACAGCGTCTGTCTTTCGATCCTGACCCTGAAGAACAGGTCTGTCTTTCCGACAGACCTATTCTTCACCTGAGGACGGCTGCTTGCGTTGTGGCCGAAAACTACCTCGCCCGGTTTGCAGGAGGTCGTGGGTTCGATCCTGACCCTGATGCCTGCTGTATCATCATCACGGTGGCTAGGAGATGTTAACGACCTCGCCTGGTGTGCAGGAGGTCGTGGGTTCGATCCTGACCCTGACGCCTGCTGTATCATCATCACGGTGGCTAGGAGATGTTAACGACCTCGCCTGGTGTGCAGGAAGTAGTGGGTTCGATTCTGACCCTGACGCCTGCTGTATCATCATCACGGTGGAGAGGAGATGTTAACGACCTCGCCTGGTGTGCAGGAAGTCGTGGGTTCGATTCTGACCATGACGCCTGCTGTATCATCACGGTGGCTAGGAGATGTTAACGACCTCGCCTGGTGTGCAGGAGGTCGTGGGTTCGATCTCGACCCAGCAGTCACGAAAGCTTTCAATCGAAATAAAATCCCTCTGTCATTGTTCCGTGCTCGCAGCTGCGCAGTGATGGTGGCGCTGGGGGTGATGCTGGTCTATGCGGCGCTGCCCGCCGAGGCAGCCGCGGCCGCCGTGACGGTAACGAAGTGGACGTCGCTGAGCACGGCGCAGGCGTCGGTGCAGAAGACCATCGTGGACCTCCACAACCAGCTGCGTCGAGGAGTGAGCCCGGCAGCCAGCAACATGCTGCAGATGGTGGGACCCCCCCCCACTCACACACAGCAACATGCTGTAGATGGTGGGACCCCCCCCCCCCACTCACACACAGCAACATGCTGCAGATGGTGGGACCCCCCCCCCACTCACACACAACAACATGCTGTAGATGGTGGGACCCCCCCCACTCCCACTCACACACAGCAACATGCTGTAGATGGTGGGACCCCCCCCCCACTCACACACAGCAACATGCTGTAGATGGTGGGACCCCCCCCCCCAATCCCACTCACACACAGCAACATGCTGTAGATGGTGGGACCCCCCCCCCACTCACACACAGCAACATGCTGCAGATGGTGGGACCCCCCCCCCACTCACACACAGCAACATGCTGCAGATGGTGAGGGACCCCCCCCCCCACTCACACACAGCAACATGCTGCAGATGGTGGGACCCCCCCCTCCATTCACACACAGCAACATGCTGTAGATGGTGGGACCCCCCCCCACTCACACACAGCAACATGCTGCAGATGGTGGGACACCCCCCCCCCACTCACACACAGCAACATGCTGTAGATGGTGGGACCCCCCCCCCCACTCACACACAGCAACATGCTGTAGATGGTGGGACCCCCCCCCCACTCACACACAGCAACATGCTGTAGATGGTGGGACCCCCCCCCACTTACACACAGCAACATGCTGTAGATGGTGGGACCCCCCCCCCCACTCACACACAGCAACATGCTGCAGATGGTGGGACCCCCCCCCACTCACACACAGCAACATGCTGCAGATGGTGGGACCCCCCCCCCACTCACACACAGCAACATGCTGTAGATGGTGGGACCCCCCCCCACTCACACACAACAACATGCTGTAGATGGTGGGACTCCCCCCACTCCCACTCACACACAGCAACATGCTGCAGATGGTAGTGACCCCCCCCCCCACTCACACACAGCAACATGCTGCAGATGGTAGTGACCCCCCCCCCCCACTCACACACAGCAACATGCTGTAGATGGTAGTGACCCCCCCCCCCCACTCACACACAGCAACATGCTGCAGATGGTAGTGACCCCCCCCCACTCACACACAGCAACATGCTGCAGATGGTAGTGACCCCCCCCCCCACTCACACACAGCAACATGCTGTAGATGGTGGGGACCCCCCCCACTCCACACAGCAACATGCTGTAGATGGTGGGACCCCCCCCCACTCACACACAGCAACATGCTGTAGATGGTGGACCCCCCCCCCACTCACACACAGCAACATGCTGTAGATGGTGGGACCCCCCCCCACTCACACACAGCAACATGCTGCAGATGGTGGGACCCCCCCCCCACTCACACACAACAACATGCTGTAGATGGTGGGACCCCCCCCCACTCACACACAGCAACATGCTGCAGATGGTGGGANCCCCCCCCCCCACTCACACACAGCAACATGCTGTAGATGGTGGGACCCCCCCCACTCACACACAGCAACATGCTGCAGATGGTGGGACCCCCCCCCACTCACACACAGCAACTTGCTGTAGATGGTCGGACCCCCCCCACTCACACAAAGCAACATGCTGCAGATGGTGGGACCCCCCCCCACTCCCACTCACACACAGCAACATGCTGTAGATGGTGGGACCCCCCCCCCACTCACACACAGCAACATGCTGCAGATGGTGGGACCCCCCCCCACTCCCACTCACACACAGCAACATGCTGTAGATGGTGGGACCCCCCCCCCACTCACACACAGCAACATGATGTAGATGGTGGGACCCCCCCCCACTCCCACTCACACACAGCAACATGCTGTAGATGGTGGGACCCCCCCCCACTCACACACAGCAACATGCTGCAGATGGTGGGACCCCCCCCCACTCACACACAGCAACATGCTGTAGATGGTGGGACCCCCCCCACTCACACACAGCAACATGCTGTAGATGGTGGAACCCCCCCCCCCACTCACACACAGCAACATGCTGCAGATGGTGGGACCCCCCCCACTCACACACAGCAACATGCTGTAGATGGTGGGACCCCCCCCCCACTCACACACAGCAACATGCTGTAGATGGTGGGACCCCCCCCACTCACACACAGCAACATGCTGCAGATGGTGGGACCCCCCCCACTCACACACAGCAACATGCTGCAGATGGTGGGACCCCCCCCCCACTCACACACAGCAACATGCTGCAGATGGTGGGACCCCCCCCCACTCACACACAGCAACATGCTGTAGATGGTGGGACCCCCCCCACTCACACACAGCAACATGCTGTAGATGGTGGGACCCCCCCCCCCACTCACACACAGCAACATGCTGCAGATGGTGGGANCCCCCCCCCCCCATTCACACACAGCAACATGCTGTAGATGGTGGGANCCCCCCCCCCACTCACACACAGCAACATGCTGTAGATGGTGGGACCCCCCCCCACTCACACACAGCAACATGCTGTAGATGGTGGGACCCCCCCCCCACTCACACACAGCAACATGCTGTAGATGGTGGGACCCCCCCCCACTCACACACAGCAACATGATGTAGATGGTGGGACCCCCCCCCCCACTCACACACAGCAACATGCTGCAGATGGTGGGACCCCCCCCCCCATTCACACACAACAACATGCTGTAGATGGTGGGACCCCCCCCCCACTCACACACAGCAACATGCTGTAGATGGTGGGACCCCCCCCCCCCACTCACACACAGCAACATGCTGTAGATGGTGGGACCCCCCCCCATTCACACACAGCAACATGCTGCAGATGGTGGGACCCCCCCCACTCACACACAGCAACATGCTGTAGATGGTGGCCCCCCCCCCCCACTCACACACAGCAACATGCTGCAGATGTGGGACCCCCCCCACTCACACACAGCAACATGCTGTAGATGGTGGACCCCCCCCCCCACTCACACACAGCAACATGCTGCAGATGGTGGGACCCCCCCCCACTCACACACAGCAACATGCTGTAGATGGTGGGACCCCCCCCCCCCCACTCACACACAGCAACATGCTGTAGATGGTGGGACCCCCCCCACCCACTCACACACAGCAACATGCTGTAGATGGTGGGACCCCCCCCCCACTCACACACAGCAATATGCTGCAGATGGTAGTGACCCCCCCACACACACAGCAACATGTGTAGATGGTAGTGACCCCCCCCCCCCACTCACACAGCAACATGCTGCAGATGGTGGGACCCCCCCCCACTCACACACACAACATGCTGTAGATGGTGGGACCCCCCCCCCATTCACACACAGCAACATGCTGCAGATGGTGGGACCCCCCCCAATCCCACTCACACACAGCAACATGCTGCAGATGGTGGGACCCCCCCTACAATCCCACTCACACACAGCAACATGATGTAGATGGTGGGACCCCCCCCCACTCACACACAGCAACATGCTGCAGATGGTAGGACCTCTGCCACCCCCCTGCCCCCCCCCCTGCCCCCCCCCCTGCCCCCCCTGCCCCCCCCGCCCACGGCAGGAGCGTATATTGGGAGTTTGCGTGTCTCTCTCTCTCATCATCATCATCAAGGTGGCTATGAGATGTTAACTACCTCGCCTGGTATACAGGAGGTCGTGGGTTTGATCCCGACCTTGACGCCTGCTGCTGTATATTTGGAGTTTGCGTGTCTCTCTCCCCGTGGTTGCGTGGGTTTTTCTCCGGGTTCACCGGTTTTCCCTCCACATTTAGAATCAACGTGCGTTCAGAGTATTTGGCTGCTATAAGTTGCCACGTGATACGCTACTTTGTTGAACTATCATTTCTAGATTTTAAGCTTGCGTGACTGCAAGGATTCATATTCTTAGGTTTTTTCGGTAAAGTCACGTAGGTAAAAAATTATCACTTGATACAGCTATCGTGCTGTGACTGTTCCACCTGAAGACGGAAGCTTGTGTTGCCTCCGAAACGTCGTGATTTTTATTTACTTTTATTAATTTTTTTTTTACCTACGTGACTTTACCGAAAAAACCTAAGAATATGAACTATCATTTGTTTTGAAAAAGAGCTAGATAGCTCAGTGAGCCTTACCTGGTAAAATTAAAGTAGCTAATTAATAGTGAGTTAGTTAGAGTGACCTATGTTATCAACATGAGAAAGGGAGGTGACACAGAAACACAAGCAACTTTACTGTCATAGTACAACAATAACGCGAATAGGAATCAGAGCAAAAACCACCGCCTCTGATTTGAGCAACAGTTGGCTTGTACGGTGCGAACGGAGTTCAACATACATGCATGTACACGCAGCACAAATAACCAAATAGCAGTCAGAGCAAAGGCAGCTAAATAAATAACGAGGGTAGCGACAACCGATTAGAAATCACAGCACAAACATGAATATTTAATACAAATTCCTGTTAAACAAACTCAGCTCGGAGAAATTGGCAAAAGAAAAAAAACATTCAAAGTAAAATCACGTTACAACACGTGGATCGAGAGAGGTTGTTTGATGTCGTGTGCAAACACGCGTGATGGACACGTGTCAAACACAACGTCAAAGTGTTGTAATCGCGCAGAATCCACAGTTGCACAGCTCCGCACCGCGATCTGGATGGGGAGAGTTCACCGAGGACATCGTTGAAGCGATGCAATTCCAGGTGGTTGGCTATATCGGCCAGACAATGGTTGAACCATGAACAAGGCTAGGCAACCAAAGAGTAAGAAAATACATTCTTTTGTAGAATTCATAATAAAAAAACCTCTAATCTTTCAAGAGCCGCAATGCACGTGGTGAATACGAGACGCTGGGTTCTTCATGAATAATGTCACGAAGCAGGCCCCTGAAAGAGTCGCATGCGGTTCTAGAGCCACAGGTTTTGCCGACCCGTGAGCATGGCAGTGTGTCTTTCTTGGTTCTTTCGGTAAAGTCACGTAGAAGGGAAGTAATAAAATTATACAAATAAAACAATAAAATAATTCTCACGACGTTTCGGCCACAACCCAAGCAGCCGTCCTCAGGTGAAGACCAGGTCTGTCGGGGAGACAGCGTCTGAATGAAACACCACCACGCTTGGAGCGTATATTTAAGCTGGGTTGGAAGGGGGAAGGGCGCCTTGACAAAATAATTTGCATAAAATGAAAACACCACCACGCTTGGAGCGTATATTTAAGCTGGGTTGGAAGGGGGGAAGGGCGCCTTGACAAAATAATTTGCATATCAAGAGGAATTGAGCATATTTATTGGAAATGCAGGTATGTGATTAGTACTACTTGTGAAATGCGTAGGAGGTGTGCGGGGGGTTTCAAAGTCATATTATGCCCGTGCATTATGCATTGTGGGTTTTCTTGTCTCCCTTAAGTCATGGAACGAGCAAGCTGCCAACAACAGCCTCAGCTGGGCCAAAACTTGCGCTCTGGGTCACAGCGCGTCCGCCAACCGCAAGACACCAGGTGAGACCCCGTTGCTGCTCTTACACTCACTTTGGGGCGTCACGGTGGCTAGGAGATGTTAACTACCTCGCCTGGTACACAGGAGGTCGTGGGTTCGATCCTGACCCTGACGCCTGCTGTATCATCATCACGGTGGCTAGGAGATGTTAACTACCTCGCCTGGTGTACAGGAGGTCGTGGGTTCGATCCCGGCCTTGACGCCTGCTGTATCATCAACACGGTGGCTAGGAGATGTTAACTACCTCGCCTGGTGTACAGGAGGTCGTGGGTTCGATCCCGGCCCTGACGCCTGCTGTATCATCATCACGGTGGCTAGGAGATGTTAACTACCTCGCCTGGTGTGCAGGAGGACGTGGGTTCGATCCCGGCCCTGACGCCTGCTGTATCATCATCACGGTGGCTAGGAGATGTTAACTACCTCGCCTGGTGCACAGGAGGTCGTGGGTTCGATCCCGGCCCTGACGCCTGCTGCTGTGTATTTGGAGTTTGCGTGTCTCTCTCATCAACATCACGGTGGCTAGGAGATGTTAACTACCTCGCCTGGTACACAGGAGGTCGTGGGTTCCATCCCGGCTCTGACGCCTGCTGCTGTATATTTGAAGTTTGCGTGTCTCTCTCATCATCATCACGGTGGCGAGGAGATGTTAACTACCTCACCTGGTGTGCAGGAGGTCGTGGGTTCGATCCCGGCCCTGACGCCTGCTGCTGTATATTTGGAGTTTGCGTGTCTTTCTCTATCATCATCATCATCATCACGGTGGCTAGGAGATGTTAACTACCTCGCCTGGTGTGCAGGAGGTCGTGGGTTCGATCCCGGCCTTGAAGCCTGCTGCTGTATATTTGGAGTTTGCGTTTCTCTCTCTCATCATCACGGTGGCTAGGGGATGTTAACTACCTCGCCTGGTACACAGGAGGTCGTGGGTTCGATCCCGGCCCTGACGCCTGCTGTATCATCAACACGGTGGCTAGGAGATGTTAACTACCTCGCCTGGTACACAGGAGGTCGTGGGTTCGATCCCGGCCCTGACGCCTGCTGTATCATCAACACGGTGGCTAGGAGATGTTAACTACCTCGCCTGGTACACAGGAGGTCGTGGGTTCGATCCCGGCCCTGACGCCTGCTGTATCATCATCACGGTGGCTAGGAGATGTTAAATACCTCGCCTGGTACACAGGAGGTCGTGGGTTCGATCCCGACCCCTGCTGCTGTATATTTGGAGTTTGCGTGTCTCTCTCCCCGTGGTCGTGTGGATTCTTCTCCGGGTCCTTTCGGATTGCAATCCCAGTGGTGCTCTCCATAACGCCACGGTGGCAGAATTCCTGTATGTGTGCACATGTGGAGTCTACGTGTGTATGTGTGTCTGTGTGTGTGTCTATGTGTGCGTGTGATGGGGGGAGAGGCAGTGTAGCGGTTAGCGCTACGCTGCGCTACGAACCTGGAGACCCGAGTTCGATTCCCGCTCCAACACCAGTGACGATTATCTGAACCGGTCCTGGGCCTCCCTAGGTCGACTCAGCCTCAAATGAGTCTGGTGCGGTGTGTAAACATCGCCACTGGGGAGACAAAGGCGGCCTGGCGTGGTGTTGGCCACCCACCCCCTCGTGTGCCGTGCCGGCCTTTATAGGTGCTTGCTTACAGCACTTGCCCGAAAAGTCCGTTAAGGCTACACGGGGATATTTGTATTAGTAAATGTGTTCTTAGGTTTTTTCGGTAAAGTCACGAAGGCAAGCTATCGTGCTGTGACTGTTCCACCTGAAGACGGAAGCTTGTGTTGCCTCCGAAACGTCGTGATTTTTATTTGATTTTTACTTTTATTAATTTTAATTTTTACCTACGTGACTTTACCGAAAAAAACCTAAGAATATGAATCCTTGCAGTCACGAATGCTTTAAATCTAGAATTAGTATATGTGTACTTATACGTGTGATGATTACAAAACCTACCAAAAGATTGAGGAAGTAGCCAACCCCTGTGAGCAGAGTGGGCTTTCAAGTCTGGTGCGCTAACCATTAACAACCACGGCAGCTCAAGTTCCAGTTCAAGTTCATGTATTAGGTATGGCCCTGTGAGCCATTCGGCTCTTGAATCGGGTGCAACCGCAACAAACAAAAAAACATGAATAAGAAACATCTTAGAGTTCAAGTTCATGTATTAGGCATGGCCCTGTGAGCCATTCGGCTCTTGAATCGGGTGCAACCGCAACAAACAAACAAGTATAACCCGTAAAAACAAAGTTTTTCACTATAAATCCTTTATATGCGTGGCGGCTAGAGTCCTCTCGTCCTCTGGCTTGAGATGGCTGCCACCTATGGGTCAGATGATTGCATTGCACCATTAAGCAATTGGTAAATTACATATAATATTTTTGTCCTAAAAAGTGTAAAACTTTTGGAAAAATGTTTTCACGAACATTAATTGTCACGCACAACGAGTCTGTGTGCAAAATGTCAGCTCGATTGGATCACGGGAAGTGGGTTAAAAAACGACCGAAAGATTTGCACGGTCCTAAGCAAGCAAGTGAACTTAATATGAAGGATTTAAAAACATGAACATGACGATGACGACGACAGTGATTAGACGAAGTCTGTCTCGCGCAGTGTTTGGCTGCGGTGAAAACCTCTACATCGGCAATGCCCCCTTCACCTGGAAGTACGTGATCGGTGAGTGGTACAACGAGGTGACTGCGCCGGGCTTCGTGTACGACAAGGCCGGCCAAGGTGCCGGTGTCGAGCACTACACGCAGGTGAGAGGCGCTTCGCTCGCGACGGCTCAACGCGGGTGGCGCGCGGTCGGTGACTCGTCGCTTTCATGTGTCAACGGCGCGCTTTGGCTGCGACGCACGTTTTTACGCTGGGGGGTGGAGGGACAGACCGTTGTCGCAACGCGGAAGGCGCACACCGATGGGACGAGGAATGAGTGCGCTGTTGTAGCGTGGGATGCGCGTGTGCCGTTATGACGAGGAACGCACACACTATTCATCTTCTTGGTTCTTTCGGTGAAGTCAGGTATAATGGAAATAATAAAATAATAAAAACAAGTAAACCCGTAAAAACAAAGTTTTTCACTATAAATCCTTTATATGCGTGGCGGCTAGAGTCTTCTCGTCCTCTGGCTTGAGATGGCTGCCACCTATGGGTCAGATGATTGTCTGCCAGTATTAAGCAATTGGTAATTAAATATTGAATTTGTTTTCCCTAAACAGTGTAAAATTTTGGGAATTTTTTTCAAGAACATTAATTGTCTCGCACAACGAGTCTGTGTGGAAAATGTCAGCTCGATTGGATCACGGGAAGTGGGTTAAAAAACGACCAAAAGATTTGCATGGTCGTAAGCAAGCACGCAAGCAAGCAAGCACGCAAGCACGCAAGCGAACTTAATATAAATGATTTAATAACTATTTGGTTCTTTCGGTAAAGTCACGTATAAAGATAAAATAATAAATTAAATAATAGCATACGACGTTTCGATTGCAACACAAGCAATCGTCGTCAGGTATAAATGAAATAGCAACAAAAATCTAACCAGAAAACTATAGACAGACATATAAGCAGACAGATATCACCAAGATACACAGAGAGAGAGTAACACATAGGCACAGAGAGGGAGATCGTCTCTGTGGCGAGGCCTTAAATAGACAGAGGGGGGCGTTTTGGCCACAACGCAAGCAGCCGTCCTCAGGTGAAGAACAGGTCTGTCGAGAAGACAGCGTCTGAATGAAACACCCCAAGAACACCCCAAGAACAGGTCTGTCGAGAAGACAGCGTCTGAATGAAACACCCCAAGAACACCCCAAGAACAGGTCTGTCGAGAAGACAGCGTCTGAATGAAACACCCCAAGAACACCCCAAGAACAGGTCTGTCGAGAAGACAGAGTCTGAATGAAACACCCCAAGAACACCCCAAGAACAGGTCTGTCGAGAAGACAGAGTCTGAATGAAACACCCCAAGAACACCCCAAGAACAGGTCTGTCGAGAAGACAGCGTCTGAATGAAACACCCCAAGAACACCCCAAGAACAGGTCTGTCGAGAAGACAGAGTCTGAATGAAACACCCCAAGAACACCCCAAGAACAGGTCTGTCGAGAAGACAGCGTCTGAATGAAACACCCCAAGAACACCCCAAGAACAGGTCTGTCGAGAAGACAGCGTCTGAATGAAACACCCAAGAACACCCCAAGAACAGGTCTGTCGAGAAGACAGAGTCTGAATGAAACACCCCAAGAACACCCCAAGAACAGGTCTGTCGAGAAGACAGAGTCTGAATGAAACACCCCAAGAACACCCCAAGAACAGGTCTGTCGAGAAGACAGCGTCTGAATGAAACACCCCAAGAACACCCCAAGAACAGGTCTGTCGAGAAGACAGCGTCTGAATGAAACACCCAAGAACACCCAAGAACAGGTCTGTCGAGAAGACAGCGTCTGAATGAAACACCCCAAGAACACCCCAAGAACAGGTCTGTCGAGAAGACAGAGTCTGAATGAAACACCCCAGGCTTTCAGACTCTGTCTTCTCGACAGACCTGTTCTTCACCTGAGGACGGCTGCTTGCGTTGTGGCCGAAACGTCGTGAGAATAATTTAATAATGTTTAATTTTTTTATTATTTTATTATTTCCATTCTACGTGACTTTACCGAAAAAACCAAGAAGATGAATCCCTGCAGTCACGAAAGCTTTAAATCGAAAGCACACACTGTTGTTACTCAGAACGCGGGCCTGTTATAACGCAGAACACGTGCCGTTATAACACAGAACCCACGCCTGTTATAACGCGGTATGTGTGCCATTATAACACGGAACCCACGTCTGTTATAACGCGGTATGTGTGCCATTATAACACGGAACCCACTTGTGTTATAACGCGGTACGTGTGCCATTATAACACGGAACCCACGTCTGTTATAACGCTGTACGTGTGCCGTTATAACACGGAACCCACGCCTGTTATAACGCGGTACGTGTGCCATTATAACACGGAACCCACGCCTGTTATAACGCGGTACGTGTGCCATTATAACACGGAACCCACGCCTGTTATAACGCGGTATGTGTGCCATTATAACACGGAACCCACGCCTGTTATAACGCGGTACGTGTGCCATTATAACACGGAACCCACGCCTGTTATAACGCGGTATGTGTGCCATTATAACACGGAACCCAGGCCTGTTATAACGCGGTATGTGTGCCATTATAACACGGAACCCATGCCTGTTATAACGCGGAATGCGTGCACCTTTAATGCGGAACATGTGCCATTATAACACGGAACCCACGCCTGTTATAACGCGGTATGTGTGCCATTATAACACGGAACCCACGCCTGTTATAACGCGGAATGTGTGACATTATAACACGGAACCCACGTCTGTTATAACGTGGTACGTGTGCCGTTATAACACGGAACCCACGCCTGTTATAACGCGGAACACGTGCCCCTGAACGCACACACGTGCGTTCAGGGGCACAGGTGATGCAACTGCCAGTCATCTCAGTTAATCAATCCATGGCACCTGGGTCTGTCCAGTGACCTCCTCCTGCGCCTAGACTGGCAAAGGAGTCAACCCACGGCACCTGGATCTGTCCCGTGACCTTCTCCTGCCGGCAGGGAGATCCTTCAACACTTCATGCGACGGCCTCAACGTGCACTTAGCCTGACGCAAGCGCTGTGGTGATGTCACAGCCACTTAGTGGCGAATGTCGGTTGTTGTTTGTTGTTGCTGTTGCAGCTGGTGTGGTACAGTTCCTTCCAGATCGGATGCTCCGTCAACTTCTGCGCGACTGCTAAGAAGTACTTCTATGTTTGCCACTATTGCCCAGCGTAAGCAACGCCCCCACGGTCATCGTTACCCCACTCAGTAATTATTGTTTTTAATTGTATTAGTTTATAAATCAGTTGCTGGGTGCAAGTGTCCAAAGAACCAAAATCGTCAAGTTGCCAGCAAACAAAACAGCACGACTGGACGTCTCTTCTTGGTTCTTTCGGTAAAGTCACGTAGAAGGGAAATAATAAAATAATAAACATAAACATAATAAAATACAATTCTCACGACGTTTCGGCCACAACGATAGCAGTCGTCCTCAGGTGAAGAACAGGTCTATCGGAAAGACAGCGTCCGAATGAACACCACCAGAAGAGCGCATTGACAAATGAATTTGCATATCAATAGGATTTTAGCATATTTATGGGAAATGCAGATATGGGATTAGTCACTACTTGTGGAATGTGTAGGTAGTGCGGAGGTCTCAAAGTCATATTATTCCCGTGTATTATGTAGGATTAGCAGTCATAAAGGGAGGGAAATTTTAATAGTAAGGAGCTGCAGCAGACAAACCACCACGTAAAAAAATATAAACTACATCCAATATCATCAATATACTCATAATACTCTCCAATAAGCTGAGCTACTAACAGTAAGTCATACATTACAATTCTACGTCGCAAAAAATTATAATAAGCCTCCAGCTAAACTTTTTTCTTACATCAAGGAGCATCATAGCTCATCGGATTCCTCCAGTATAAATAAATGTTGTGATTCTGAAAGTCGCGACAATTTTATTGAATTCGGCAGAGTTTTGGGAAAATTAGACGATGGGAGGGAATTTCGAAAGGTGCAGCAGAGTTGAGACGACCCTGGTTCTCCTCCCTACTCTCTTGCGCATGATGACAGCAGCAATGCTTGACACGTAGCAGGCTTTCGCGACCAATATTATTAATAATCAACGTTTTTGGGTTTAGATCGCGTTATTTATAAATGTGTCGTAACCCTCCACCACCCGACACGGCCAATCAGTAAAAACAAAAAAAGTGTCACGTTGACGAAAGACAAATAGTTCACTGCTTTAGCCACCGGTGTTTTGAAGCGTGAAGCCACACCAATTTACAATTTGAGTAGTATGACGTTTCGCTGGTAATTGCATCCATTCTGGCGAATTGCCCGATGATGCTGGATACAATTACCAGCGAAACGTCGTACTCAAATTGTAGATGTTGTGGTTTCACGCTTCAACACACCGGTGGGCTAAAGCAGTGAACTATTTGTCTTTTGTCAACGTGACACTTTTTTTTACTGATTGGCCGTGTCGGGTGGTGGAGGGTTACGACACATTTATAAATAACGCGATCTAAACCCAAAAACGTTGATTATGAGCAGCAATGCTGTTGTTCGGCAGCTGTAGATGCCGATGCCGAGGTCTGTTGCTGATGCTGTTGCTGATGCTGTTGCTGATGCTGTTGCTGCTGTTGCTGATGCTGTTGCTGATGCTGTTGCTGATGCTGTTGCTGATGCTGTTGCTGATGCTGTTGCTGATGCTGTTGCTGGCCATGCCGAGAAGGCTTCATTCTCTGGCCAGGAGGTCAAAGGTCGGCCAAGAGAGTTCCTCAATGTTGAGTTGGTATACTCGAAGACCTCGTCTGAGTGGTGTCTGACCCTTTAAGATGGTCCTTTTTCTCGGCATTGAGCACCAATGATCACGTCTGGATTCATATTAGCGGTGTCCATTTCGCCGAAATGGTGTTAGTTGATGACGGTATTGATTATGACAGTATTACAGTACGCAGTTGATGACAGTATTAGATGATGATAGTATTAATGACAGTATTATAATTAACGGGAATAATTGATGTATTATGGTGGTGTTATGATGACAGTATTAGATGATGATAGTATTAATGACAGTATTATAATTAACGGGAATAATTGATGGTATTATGGTGGTGTTATGATGATAGTATTAGAGTACATAGTTGATGATAATAGTACTTGACGATGGTATTATGACGGTATGACAGTATTGATGGCAGCATTAGTTTATGACGGATTTAGTTGATAACTGTATACATTTATGACGGTATTATGGTTCTAGATTTGAAGTTTTCGTGACTGCAAGGGTCCATACTCTTTGTTTTTTTCGGTAAAGTCACGTAGGTAAAAAAGAAAATAAAAATAAATTCAATCACGAGGTTTTTTACCTACGTGACTTTACCGAAAAAATCCAAAGAGTATTATGGTTAATACCGTCATCATAAAAACTTCAACTTTAAACGTAATCCTTTCCCTGCACGTCATAAGTTTTCTTCTGATTCAGTTTCGATGACGTATATGTGTACGACATCGAAACGGACTCAAAAGAATAACAAGAGTTAAATAAAACGTCATCAGTACCGAGGCTCCCACAAGGCCATGCGTGAAGGCATGTGGCACAGTTTGGCGCCGGCTATCATAGAGTGCGGTGGTCGTGTCGCTACAGTTCCCTGCAGTGAGTGCGATGTCTTTATAAAAACAACGGCGCTACGCTTGTCTCTAAAGAAGTGTTACGCAAAAACCGCTTGAGCGTTCTAAGATTCAGCGGTGAACGGGACACCCACCCAGCAATTCGCAGATGTCTCAGAATGTGCAAGGGTTCATAATAGACCCCTCCCCACATACTCTTAGTTTTTTCGCTAAAGTCACGTAGGTAAGAAAAATGAAATTAAAATTAATAAAAATAAAATTATAAAAAATAAAAAATAAAAAACACGACGTTTCGGAGGCAACACAAGTCCCCGTCATCAGGTGGGACCGTCACAGCCAGATTTGCTGTATCAAGTGAGCAAGCAACCCGTGTAAAGACCCCCAGCCGAACCGTGCGCATGGCTGCCGTGTTTGTTTGGTGTTGACGTTTGCCGAGAGCGAGACGTCGTCGCCTGCCCTTGCTGTCGTCCCTCCCAGCGGCAACCTGAACACGCGTCTCTCCCGGCCGTACGACAAGGGGAACGCGTGCGTCTCCTGCCCCAAGAGCTGCGTCAACAAGCTGTGCGGTGAGTGCGCTCAAGGGACGCGCGCGTGTCCACGTGGCAGAGTGGCACGGAGACACACAGAGAGAGACACACAAGCAGAGAGAGACTCACACAGAGACACAGAGACACAGAGAGAGACACAGGCAGACACACAGAGAGAGACACACAGAGGCACACAGAGAGAGAGACTCACACAGAGACACACAGAGAGAGACACACAACACAGACAGACACACAAGCAGAGAGAGACACACACAGAGACACACAGAGAGAGACACAACATAGACACACAGACAGACACACAAGTAGAGAGAGAACACAGAGACACACACAGAGAGAGACACACAACACAGAGACACAGACAGACACACAAGCAGAGAGAGGACACACAACATAGACTGCAGGGATCCATACGTTTTGGTTCTTTCGGTAAAGTCACGTAGGTATAAAAATATTATAAATAAAAAAATATAAAAAATAAAAAATATTTTATTTTATACCGACGTGACTTTACCGAAAGAATCAAAGAGTTTGTACATAATGGGTTTAAAAAAACAAGGCATTTCGACATGACAAAAAATATCGAGGCACTCCTCAATGGGACATCTTCAGCTTGACATAGCTTCCGGCCCCAGAATTGTCATAATCTGGCCCTGAAATACATTACATTATATATTTATTGGGGGACACACACCCCCCTCCAATATATATGATAATTACGGCCAATATTCAAATATGCTCAAAATGCCCCCGCCCCCCCCCAATATATTGCTTTCAAAACTATTAAAAAATAATAATTTCGATGCTATGTAAATAAAAACAACAATTTGCTAAACCTTGGCCACAATATCTGGACTTGTCTTCATGTAACAATACATCGATTTCTGTTGATGTGATTGTGGTTATGGTTGTACTTTATGAATCCCTAATCTCTGCCATTAAATACAATGAAACAAGAAATGGTAAAAAATACAATACACGAAAAATACAATACACGATTAGATATTATTGTTAAAAAAAAAAGTCCATCCCATGTGTTAGTGAATTTTTAAATATTTTAGGTAGGAAATTAGTTTTCAAATTTAGAACCCCTTGAAGATTTGGTCCCCATCAACGTTGACTGCATGGCTACGGCTGACACAGAGAGATTAAATACACACGCGTTGAAGACACGGGGGGGGGGGGTCCAACTTTATTGGAGGCGTACACAATTATGTTGAGCGTGTCTCTCGAATCTCGACCTCGTTGCTCGTCTTTCTCCACGTGTGTGTCCCTTTCTTCATCGCAGTTTCCGTGTCTGTTTGTGCCTGTGCACGCGCCCTACCCCCGTGTCTGCGTGTCTCCGTGCCACGAATGAATGGAATTAGCTTGCGCGGGACCCTCCTGAGAAATAGCCACGGGATTACCGCTGGTACGGCTATTTTAATACTCACAATGGACGGGAAGGGCACGATCAATGGGTGACGCACAACGCGTTGAATCAAGAGCTCAGAAGCGTGGTCACCACATCCACGCCTCTACGTAAGGACCGAGACAGGTGGAGTTCTCCACAAATCTGGCTGTCGCCTGATGAAGCTGGTTGTAATTACTGGCGAAACGTCGGCTCGATTGTAAATGTTGTGGCTTGGCTCTCCAACACAACCGGTGTGGCTGTACTAGAATACTACACTATACACTACACACTACTATACACTACTATACACTACTATACACTACTACACTACACTATACACTACTATACACTACACTATACACTACACTATACACTACACTATACACTAGTGCTGTACTAGTATATCACACTATAGACTACACTATACACTACATTATACACTACTATACACTACTATACACTACACTATACACTACACTATACACTACACTATACACTAGTGCTGTACTAGTGACGAATTGGCCACGTTCTGTTCACGTGACAACCCTTACTAGTTGGTTGTGTCGGGTGGTGGCGGGTTTAAAGACACATTTATATATTTACGCGATCTAACCCAAACAACCTCTATTATGGATGATATTGGTCGCGAAAGCCTCCTGCGTGTTAAATATTAACAATGATTGAGCACGGTTTGTGATGATGATGATGGTGATGATGGTGATGATGGTGGTGATGATGGTGGTGGTGATGATGATGGTGGTGATGATGGTGGTGATGATGGTGGTGGTGATGATGATGATGGTGGTGATGATGATGATGGTGGTGGTGGTGGTGGTGATGATGATGATGGTGGTGATGATGATGGTGATGATGGCGGTGATGATGATGGTGATGATGGTGGTGATGATGGTGGTGATGATGATGGTGGTGATGATGATGGTAGTGATGATGGTGGTGATGATGGTGGTGGTGATGATGATGGTGATGATGGTGGTGGTGATGGTGATGATGATGATGGTGGTGATGATGATGGTGGTGATGATGCGGTGATGATGATGGTGATGATGATGATGGTGATGATGATGATGGTGGTGGTGATGATGGTGATGATGGTGGTGATGATGGTGGTGATGATGGTGCCAACTATTTACCCAGGAAAACCTCACCCTGCCAAGACTTTGTACGGCAGCAGTGTCTCGCCGCATTGCCAGATTTGGCCAATTCCAGTCGTGGGCCGTGACTTTAATTGGTGGTGATGGTGGTTGAACATCGTTTGGATGAGCCAGTCAGAGTGAAGTTCACGGCAGTAGCAATAAAAGAGTGATAAGAAGGCGACTGATTTCCCCGATGAGCGAGTGGGTGAGCGGGGGGTAAATGTTCGCGTGCAGTAGTCCTGGATGAATCAATGAAACCCGCCTGTTTGTTCTCTCTCTATGTATCTCTGTGATATCTGTCTGCTTATATGTCTGTCTATGTGGTTCTGGTTCTGTGTTTTATCTCTCTCTAAAATTTAGCATTCTCAGGAAGAACGTAATCAACCAGGTAGGGTGTTGACTGTTATGTTATCCGACTCTCTGTTGTATTACATTACATTTCTAAGTATACTAGATTTGTGTTTCTATTTCATTTATACCTGATGATGATTGCTTGTGTTGCAATCGATACATCGTATGCTAGTATTTAATTTATTATTTCATCTTTATACGTGACTTTACCAAAATAACCAAAGAGTAATTCCTGCAGTCACTAAAGCTCCAAATTAAGTTTGAAACCCACCTGCTTTATGTTGCTTTCCATCAAGTGCACCTCCGATTTAGCCCGATTGGCCACGTACGGCACGAAAGAAGTTCAACGCAATGTACGCGTAATAAAAGTCGTTGAGGCGACTTCTGGAATCCGGCCTTTTATTCAATTTCATTACAGCTTTCCTTCACGCTGCTGACCGACAGTGTGAGAGGGATAGAGAGAGAGAGACACACGCAGCCACGTGGCAACTTGGAGCCCCGCTCCCACGTGGCCTCCTCCTCCGTTCGTTCCAGTTCTGACCACGTGTTGTTCGTCTCCACCCCTATTTAATACCCGGGTCACGTGGTATGTTTCCACCAATCCTGGTTAGCCTCTATGGAATATTCCAGACTCCCTCGCAGGCTCCCGGGACCACGCCCCTGACTCGTCTCCCCATTGGCTGTGGCCAAAGCCAGCAGAACCAATCCTCTACTTACAGCTGTCACCTTTCCATTACGTCAGGGCCACGCCCCTAGGCTTCCCCCCATTGGCTATAGACCTGGACCGGCAGAGCCAATCATCATGACGAGTTGTGATACGTCAGTGAGCCGGATATATCCTCACATTACGTACGCACAAACATTGTCGTTCGCCACCGGTAACCCGCCGCCGTCACCGCTGCCGCACTTTGCCTTGCCCCACAGTCAACCCCTGCATGTTCACCGACTACTACTCAACCTGCGTCCAGATGAAGGCGACCTACGGCTGCAGCAACAGCACGAGCGGCAAGGTGATCCAGAAGAACTGCCCCGCCTCGTGCTACTGCGACGGGAAGATCCACTAAAGCAACGAGGGCGACCACGCGGGCGGCGGTGGCGGTGGCGTTAAAATCGTCGCGATCGATGATCGACTCCACGCCGAGCCGTTCACGGCAGCGCGCGAGTTTTTTTGGGGGTGTTGGTGGTCGCGTGGGTTTTTTTGACGAATGTTATCAGAATAATTGGTGAATTGATAATCTCAGCACGCTTCGGTGGGGGTCAGGGGTTAAGAAGGGCTGCCACCTTGTGTACTGCAGGCCAAAAGGGCAGATGTTTCTCAGTTAGCACCAGGACCTGTTATTAGAACTGTCAGACAGTTCAACATCAGAGTTTGCCAGATCTCGGTACAGACAATAGTAATAATAATGATAAAACATTTGTAATGTAGTCATATTCTTTGGGTCTTTCGGTAAAGTCACGTAGACAGATTTATAATGTACCCGTTGGCACGATAATTTACATTCAAAAGTGTGTGGCTGGATAGTGGAGTGTGTGGATAGTGGAGAGTGTGGCTGGGTAGTGGAGTGTGTGGGTAGTGGAGTGTGTGGATAGTGGAGAGTGTGGGTAGTGGAGTGAGTGGCTGGATAGTGGAGTGTGTGGATCGTGGAGAGTGTGGGTAGTGGAGTGAGTGGCTGGGTAGTGGGGGTGTGGATGGATAGTGGAGTGTGTGGGTAGTGGAATGTGTGGCTGGGTAGTGGGTGTGTGGATGGGTAGTGGAGCGTGTGGCTGGGTAGTGGAGTGTGTGGATGGGTAGTGGAGTGTGTGGGTAGTGGAGTATGTGGCTGGGTAGTGGAGTGTGTGGGTAGTGGAGCATGTGGCTGGGTAGTGGAGTGTGTGGCTGGGTAGTGGAGTGAGTGGCTGGGTAGTGGAGTGTGTGGCTGGGTAGTGGAGTGAGTGGCTGGGTAGTGGAGTGTGTGGGTAGTGGAGTGAGTGGGTAGTGGAGTGTGTGGCTGGGTAGTGGAGTGTGTGGCTGGGTAGTGGAGCATGTGGCTGGGTAGTGGAGTGTGTGGCTGGGTAGTGAAGTGTGTGGCTGGGTAGTGGTGTATGTGGGTAGTGAAGTGTGTGGGTAGTGGAGTGAGTGGCTGGGTAGTGGAGTGTGTGGCTGGGTAGTGGAGTGAGTGGCTGGGTAGTGGAGTGTGTGGGTAGTGGAGTGAGTGGGTAGTGGAGTGTGTGGCTGGGTAGTGGAGTGTGTGGCTGGGTAGTGGAGCATGTGGCTGGGTAGTGGAGTGTGTGGCTGGGTAGTGGAGTGTGTGGGTAGTGGAGTGAGTGGCTGGGTAGTGGAGTGTGTGGTAGTGGAGTGTGTGGCTGGGTAGTGGAGTGAGTGGCTGGGTAGTGGAGTGTGTGGCTGGGTAGTGGAGTGTGTGGGTAGTGGAGTGAGTGGCTGGGTAGTGGAGTGAGTGGCTGGGTAGTGGCGTGAGTGGCTGGAGAGTGATGATCATCAATTCCTGCCTCCCGAACTGCAGATGACAAACCAAACAGGTCAGGTGGCAACCCATTCGCAGAAGGAGCAGTAGTTTTTCCTCTTAGGTGTTTGTTACGACCACTTTATATTGACGCTTCATATCCTATCTCTTACATTGTGTACGACTCTTTATTCATCAGCATNAAAAAAAAATGAAAGGAAGTCGCGACAAAGATGTTTAGATGTACACACCGACGTGCGTGTGACGTGGAGCGGTGGCGCGACGGTTAGCGCACTCGGCCCTCATTGAATTGCCTGGCGCGGCAGCGTGTAAACATCGCCACTGGGGAGACAAAGGCGGCCAGGGCGGGGTGTCTTGCCACCCCACCCCTTCGCGTCGTGCCCGGCCTTCATAGGTTCTAACAGCGCTTGCTACAACAATTCTGTTAAAGAGGGGGACGATCCCGAATGTGTGTGGAGGACACAGCAGTGTACATCGTTGTGTAATAAAGGTCTTTGAAGCGACTTCTGGAATCCGGTCTTTCTTTACAACACTTCCTTCACGCTGCTGACAGACAGTGTGAGAGGGATAGAGAGAGACGCGTGCAGCCACGTGGCAGCCTGGACCACGTGGCAGCCTGGACCACGTGGCAGCCTGGACCACGTGGCAGCCTGGACCACGTGGCAGCCTGGACCCCCACTCTCGCGTGGCCTCTCCCCTTCGTTCGTTCCAGTTCTGACCACGTGTTGTTCGTCTCTACCCCTATTTAATACCCGGGTCACGTGGTACGCTTCCACCAATCCTGGTTAGCCTCTATGGAATCTTCCAGACTCCACCGTAGGCTCCCGGGACCACGCCCCTGACTCGTCTCCCCATTGGCTGTGGCTAAAGCCAGCAGAACCAATCCTCTACAAACAGCTGTCACCTTTCCATTACGTCGGGCCACGCCCCTAGGCTTCCCCCCATTGGCTATGGACCAGGACCGGCACAGCCAATCATCGTGACGAGTTGTAATCCGTCAACGACCCAGATATAACCTCACATTACAGTTGCAAGGAAATAAAACAACACGCTGTTAGTGAATTGTTGATTGTGTTTGCTGATTCATCATTGTCACTGTCAGCCATGGCCTATCCACTGCTGCATGAAGGCCTCGTCAAGTCGCCACCACCTCGCAGATGACCTTGCGACGTCCACTCATGGCCGCCAACACGTGACGATGGTGGGCCCCCTCTAGGTCGACTCAGCCTGAACCGAGTCTCTGATGGGGTGCGTGAACTTTGCCCCAGGGATGTTCGTCTGCGTTAGCGGACTCCGCTGGTGGATGAAGCCTCCTCCACTGTCAGTGAAGGTCACTCCACTGCTCTGGGTGAATCTGTGTTAGTTTATGGGTCTCTGTGTGAGTCTCTGAGTCTGTGTGTGAGTATCTGGGCCTCTATGTGAGTACAGTATTTGAATCTGTGTTAGTTTATGGGTCTCTGTGTGAGTCTCTGAGTCTGTGTGTGAGTATCTGGGCCTCTATGTGAGTACAGTATTTGAATCTGTGTGAGTTTATGAGTCTGTGTGTGAGTCTCTGGGTGTCTATGTGAGTACATTATTTGAATCTGTGTGAGTTTTTTGGTCTCTGTGTGAGTCTCTGAGTCTGTGTGTGAGTCTCTGGGTGTCTATGTGAGTACAGTATTGGAATCTGTGTGAGGTTATGGGTCTCTGTGTGAGTTTATGAGTCTCTGTGTGAGTTTATGGCTCTCTGTGTGAGTACAGTATTTGAATCTGTGTTAGTCTGTGGGTCAGTGTGTGAGTCTGTGGGTCTCTGTGTGAGTGTGAGTCACTGTGTGTCTGTGGGTCTCTGTGTGAGTCTGCGTCTCTGTGTGAGTCTGTGGGTCTCTGTGTGAGTCTGTGGGTCTCTGTGTGAGTCTGTGTCTCTGTGTGAGTGTGAGTCTCTGTGTGAGTCTGTGGGTCTCTGTGTGAGTATCTAGGTCACTGTGTGAGTCTGTGGGTCTCTGTGTGAGTCTAGGTCTCTGTGTGAGTGTGAGTCACTGTGTGAGTCTGCGTCTCTGTGTGAGTCTGCGTCTCTGTGTGAGTCTCTAGGTCTCTGTGTGAGTGTGAGTCTGCGTCTCTGTGTGAGTCTGCGTCTCTGTGTGAGTCTCTAGGTCTCTGTGTGTGAGTCACTGTGTGAGTTAGTGTGGGTCGCCCTCTTGTGGACAAATTCTGTGTCACAAGTAACAAAATAAGGAAGCAATTCATCTCCTTCGCACGTGTGTGTCTCTCCACAATACAACATACAATTAAACATACGAGATGCACACAATAAAACAAGCGTTTTATTTTATGCATCTCATCAGCGGCATGGCCTTCTGTGAGTGCATCTTCATCGGCGGCATTGATCCACCGCAAACACAACTCTGCACCTATTTCGACATTCAGCATCTCATCAGCAATGAGGCTTGCCTGAAAGACAACGCTTACCTACCAGATCGTCTTGGTTCTTTCGGTAAAGTCACGTAGAAGGGAAATAATAAAATAATAAAAATAAAACATAAAAAAACAATATTATTTTATTACTTCCCTTCTACGTGACTCTACCGAAAGAACCAAGAAGATGAATCCCTGCAGTCTGTTAGAAAGAGCTTCATAGCTCATCGGATTCCTCGAGTGCAAATGCATCTTCTTGATCCCGTGCCGAGCACACGACGGCCGCTTCTCCATGTGCGCTGATCTTAAAGGTGCATTGAAAAATGTTGACACTCCGACTGATGTTCTTAGGTTTTTTCGGTAAAGTCACGTGACTTTACCGAAAAAACCTAAGAATATGAATCCTTGCAGTCACGAAAGCTTCAAATCTAGAATTAATGCACTCCGACTGATGCTCCTGCTGCTGTTGTGGAGTGACTCATGCAGCCAGCTATGGCTGCAGAGTTTTGGTGGTACGTGTTGTTTCCGTCGTTTCTTGTCTAAATTCCGTCACAGTTCCTATGATCACTGTTGCATTGCTTTCATGGCTTTATTTTGGTGATTTTTGAAATTTCTTTTCAGTTTGGCCATGTTTGTTTGTTGTAGTACAGGGTTAGACTGATGGCCTTAATCTAAGTTGTCTTGTGGTTGTTGTTGTTTGACTTGCATCCCACTGGGATTTTTGCACACAGCGTTGGTGTACGGTGCTTTTTCTGCAATATTTTGCTGTCTTTTCTTGGATTTTCTGTTTGCATTCAGTCACTTTAAGATGTTTTCTTGTTCATGTTTGTTTTGTTTGTTGCGGTTGCACCCGATTCAAGAGCCGAATGGCTCACAGGGCTACATACCTAATCATTTAAACTTGAAACTATCGGAGAGAGAGAGAGAGAATACGGTCACGGAGACCTGAGCGGCGTGCTGAGCACGTGTGACACCAAGTGGCCAGAAGCGACATCACAGCATTGCCGCCTACTCACAGCGCTCTTTGGGCTCCACCAATGGAACGCCGTTCACTGAGCACACGTCACACTGACACACACACACGTGGGGTGGGTGGAGGGGTGTGCGCGCGTCCGTGTCAACTCGTATAGGACGACTCAGCCCCTCCAAACATCGCCACTGGGGGACAAAGGCGGCCGGGCGTGGTGCTGGCCACCCCCTTACAACCACCGCTCGCTCGTGGGGCCTTTGCCGGGCCTCGGCACGGCGATTCGCTCGCAGCACTTGCCCCGACAGGCTGGTGAAGGCTATCTGGCGGCGGGGGGCTCTTTGTCTTTGTGCAGCTGTGTGTGTGTGAGCTGGGTCGGTAGCTCCGTTCAGACTCAAGCCACGGGCAGATACCGACCGGGACGATGATAACCCTTCAAGGCTTCGACAGGCACGAATATTGGCATTTTGGCTATTCAATTCATAGCCGTGCAAGCTTCTAAACGTTTGATTATTTCAACAGCAGATTTTTGCGCAGGGATATTTTTTTTTGGGGAGGTCTGTGTGTGTGTGTATTTAAATCTCCGTAAATTTTATTTCGCTTGCCATATGCACATTCAGCGTGGTGAGATTTTGGGCAAATAATTGTCGAATTAGTTAGGAGAGAGAGAGAGAGATATTCGTCGTCGAATTAAAACAGCCGGACGCATCGCTACGAGGCATCTATCTACCTTACAATTAATACGTTGAGATAATTAGATGTAGCACCTACGCTTCACTGCACAATTGGTGATTTCCTTCAACTCGCACGTACACGTGAAGATAGCATCGCTCTCCCGAGGCAATTCGGTCAAGCGATGCGTGACCACCGTTACCCTTCGCTGATTTGAGCCCCCCCTCCCCAAGACCCCATATCGGGATCGAACCGGGATCAAAAGGGGGCTTCTCACATGGAGGAGGCTTTGGGGTGAGGCTGATTTTTTTGGAGGCCAAGGCCACAGTGTATCTCCGTGGAGATGAAGGGCCAGGGATGGCTTGCTGTGACAGTCCTCGACCTGGCGCTGGGTCTCATTGCTGCCAATGCAGGTGAGTGAGTCTCTCTGGTGGGGAGACAAAGGCGGACGGGGTGGTGCTGGTCAAACCCAACCCCCTCCCCCCCCCCTAACGGGCGCCCGTGTCGGTCTTCATAGGTGGTGCTACTCGCTAACGGCACTTGCCCCAACTGTCTGTTGAGGCTATACGGGCGAGGGATCTTTGTCTTTGTGATACGTGCACATATGTCTGTATACATACGTGTGTGTGTGATGACATGTGTGTGATGACATGTGTGTCGGTGTGTGTATGGGGAGCGGTGGTGTAGCGGTTAGCGCGCTGCGCTATGAACCTGGCGACCCGGGTTCGATTCCCGCTCACGGCTAACACCAGTGACGATTATCTGAACCGGTCCTGGGCCTCCCTAGGTCGACTCAGCCTTAAATGAGTACCTGGTGCGGTGTGTAAACATCGCCACTGGGAGACAAAGGCGGTCGGGCGTGGTGCTGGCCACCTACCTCCCCGCCTTCATAGGTGCTCGCTAACAGCACTTGCCCCTACAGTCTTTTAAGGTTATACGGGGATCTTTGTCGGTGTGTGTGTGTATGTTAGAAGATGTGTCATTGTGCATGTAATACGTGGACGTGTGTGACTAGATTTGTGTCAATGTGTGCGTTGTGTGCTAAGATGTGTCAATGTGTACGCGATAACGGGTGTGTCTGTGTGTACAGTCTATATATTTTGATGAGCGGTGGTGCAGCGGTTAGCGCTACGCTGCGCTACAAACGCGGCGACCCGGGTTCGATTCCGCTCACGGCCAACACCGGTGACGATTATTTGAACCGGTCCTGGGCCTCCCCTGGGTCGATTCGGCCTCAAATGAGTACCTGGTGCGGTGTGTAAACATTGGGAGACAAAGACGGCCGGGCGTGGTGCTGGCCACCCACCCCTCGTGTGCCGTGCCGGCCTTCATAGGTGCTCGCTAACAGCACTTGCCCCTACAGTCTGTTGAGGCTATACGGGGGATCTTTGTCTCTGTGTGTGCGTGTGATAACGTGTGTGAGATGTGTACACATGTCTGTATACACACACGTGTGTGTGTGTGATGGCATGTGTGTCGGTGTGTATGAACGTGTCATTGTGTATGTGATACGTGGCCGTGTACATCACGTGTGTGTGTGTTAAGATGTGTCAATGTGTGCGTGATTCCGTATGTATCTGTGTAAATGTATGAATTAATCTTCAACTTATTTCGCCAACCGTGCAAATGTGTGTGTGTGTGCATATGCGAACGTGTGCACGAGACGTGTGTGTGTGTGCATACATACACACACACATTAATGTATGTATACATACACACATTAATGTGTGTGCCATTGTATGTGTAGTATTTAGCGCGCTGGGCTCTATCACTGTGTCACACACACAGTGACACTGACACACACACAGTGGCACACTGACACTGACACAGTATATCACTGTGACACACACAGTGACACCGACACACACACAGTGACACACTGACACCCTGACACAGTATATCACTGTGACACACACAGTGACACGGACACACACACAGTGACACACTGACACCACGACACAGTATATTACTGTGACACACACAGTGACACGGACAGACACACAGTGACACACTGACACTCTGACACAGTATATCACTGTGACACACACACAGTGACACTGACACACACACAGTGACACACTGACACCACGACACAGTATATCACTGTGACACACACACCGTGACACTGACACACACACAGTGACACACTGACACTCTGACACAGTATATCACTGTGACACACACAGTGACACTGACACACACACAGTGACACACTGACACTCTGACACAGTATATTACTGTGACACACACACAGTAGCACTGACACACACAGTGACACTGACACACACACAGTGACACACTGATACTCTGACACAGTATATCACTGTGACACACACACCGTGACACTGACACACACACAGTGACACACTGACACTCTGACACAGTATTTCACTGTGACACACACAGTGACACTGACACACACAGTGACACACTGATACTCTGACACAGTATATCACTGTGACACACACACCGTGACACTGACACACACACAGTGACACACTGACACTCTGACACAGTATATTACTGTCACACACACAGTGACACTGACACACACACAGTGACACTGACACAGTATATCACTGTGACACACACACTGACACACACACAGTGACACACTGACACTCTGACACAGTATATTACTGTGACACACACAGTGACACTGACACACACAGTGACACACTGACACCTGACATAGTATATCACTGTGACACACACACTGACACACACACAGTGACACACTGACACTGACACAGAATATCACTGTGTCACACACAGTGATACTGACACACACAGTGACACACTGACACCCTGACACAGTATCACTGTGATACACACAGTGACACACTGACACACACAGTGACACACTGACATCACGACACAGTATTTCACCGTGATACACACAGTGACACACACACAGTGACACACACACTGACACAGTATATCACTGTGACACACACAGTGACACTGACACACACACAGTGATACACTGACACTCTGACACAGTATATCACTGTGACACACACACAGTGACACTGACACACACACAGTGACACACTGACACTCTGACACAGTATATCACTGTGACACACACCGTGACACTGACACACACACAGTGACACACTGACACTGACACAGTATATCACAGTGACACACACCGTGACACTGACACACACACAGTGACACACTGACACCACGGCACAGTATATCACTGTGACACACACAGTGACACTGACACACACATAGTGACACACACAGTGACACACACACTCTGACACAGTATTTCACTGTTACACACACACTGACACACACACAGTGATACACTAACACTCTGACACAGTATATCACTGTGACACACACAGTGACACACTGACACACACACAGTAACACACTGACACCACGACACAGTATATCACTGTGACACACACACAGTGACACTGACACACACACAGTGACACACTGACACCCTGACACAGTATATCACTGTGTCACACACACAGTGACACTGACACACACACAGTGACACACTGACACACGACACAGTATATCACTGTGTCACACACACAGTGACACACACACAGTGACACACTGACACACACACAGTGACACACTGACACTCTGACACAGTATATCACTGTGACACACACACACACACAGTGACACTGACACACACACAGTGATACACTGACACAGTATATCACTGTGACACACACACAGTGACACCGACAGACACACAGTGACACACTAACACTCTGACACAGTATATCACTGTGTCACACACAGCGACACTGACACACACACACTGACACTCTGACACAGTATATCACTGTGTCACACACAGTGACACTGACACACACACAGTGACACACTGACACTCTGACACAGTATATCACTGTAACACACACACAGTGACACTGACACACACACAGTGACACTGACACTCTGACACAGTATATCACTGTGACACACACACAGTGACACTGACACACACACAGTGGCACACTGACACTCTGACACAGTATATTACTGTGACACACACACAGTGACACTGACACACACACAGTAACACACTGACACCACGACACAGTATTTCACTGTGACACACACACAGTGACACACACACAGTGACACACACACAGTGACACACTGACACCACGACACAGTATATCACAGTGACACACACACAGTGACACACTGACACCACGACACAGTATATCACTGTAACACACACACAATGACACACACACAGTGACACACTGACACCACGACACAGTATTTCACTGTGACACACACCATGCCACAGACACACACAATGACACATAACACACGCACTGCCGCACACGCATTTACTCACACGGATGAGAGATTTTTGTGCTGTAATTCAGGGAGGCCAATCATTAAAAATGAAAGTGAACCAGGGTTACAAAACATTTCTATTTTAGCTATGCCTAGCAACGCACACACACACACAAAGATCCCCCGTATAGCCTCAACAGACTGTTGGGGCAAGTGCTGTTAGCGAGTAGCACCTTTTGAAGGCCGGCACGGCACACGAGGGGTGGGGTGGTCTCCCCCAACGGTGATATTTACAACACACCGCACTGAGGATTAATTTGAGGCCGAGTCCACCTAAGGGAGGCCCAGATAATCGTCACTCGATATTAGCCGTCAGCGGGAATCAAACTCTGACCGTGTGATTCTTGGCGCAGTGCGCTAACCGCTAAACTAACCCCATACACACGCGGACAGACACACTCTCATCTAAATAGACACACAGACACATGTTCACTCGTGATTATATAAAGATACACCAGTCAGCCTCGTCTCCCATTGATGGGGAATTGTCTGTAACCTCCCCGTCTCTCTCACCCTCCCCATCCTCATTTGTCTCACTCCGTTCACCAGAGGTCATTCTCTTGCGTCAATACGGCAGTTCTCAGGCAACGGAGCAAGTAGGATGGAGACGGGGCGTGAAATTACATCATAGACCAATCATTCATTGACTCGTATTTACACTCCACACAGCATTTGTCTGTGAAAGTGGATATCACAGAGCTAGCTCTGAGACCCCTGCATCACGTGACGCTCTGGGGTACGTAAAGAGTCACACACGGAAGTGGATATTGCAGAACAGTGATAATTGTTTTTTTACCCTTTTATCTGGCAACAAAACTGACACCTTTTTTTTACAAGGAGTCATTCATAATCAACGTTTTTGGGTTTAGATCGCGTTATTTATAAATGTGTCGTAACCCTCCACCACCCGACACGGCCAATCAGTAAAAAAGTGTCACGTTGACAAAAGACAAATAGTTCACTGCTTTAGCCCACCGGTGTGTTGCAGCGTGAAACCACAACATTTACAATTTTTTAGTACGACGTTTCGCTGGTAATTGCATCCAGCATCATTGGGCAATTACCAGCGAAACGTCGTACTCAAAAATTGTAAATGCTGTGGTTTCACGCTGCAACACACCGGTGGGCTAAAGCAGTGAACTAATTTGTCTTTTGTCAACGTGACACTTTTTTACTGATTGGCCGTGTCGGGTGGTGGAGGGTTACGACACATTTATAAATAACGCGATCTAAACCCAAAAACGTTGATTCTGAATAATATTGGTCGCGAAAGCCTAAGTGTTAAACAAGTAAACCCGTAAAAACAAAGTTTTTCACTATAAATCCTTTATATGCGTGGCGGCGAACTTAATATAAAGGATTTAAAAATATATTCGCCTGTGGAGGACGCGGGGATCGATCCTGCGACCTTTGGCATGGGAAGCGAGGGCGCTACCAACTGCGCTACTCTGCCACAGCCTGTGGAGGCGTTACGTTCTGGGCTCTTACACTCTGACGTTCAGCCAAAGCCATGAATGCGTTCTATTTGAATATATGTAAAATATTTTTTTTTTGCCTAAAAAGTGTAAAATTTTGGGAATTTTTTTTCACGAACAATAATTGTCTGGCACAACGAGTCTGTGTGGAAAATGTCAGCTCGATTGGATCCCGGGAAGTGGGTTAAAAAACGACCGAAAGATTTGCACGGTCCTAAGCAAGCAAGCAAGCACGCGAACTTAATATAAAGGATTTAAAAAGGAGTCATGTTTGCATAGACCACAATACCTGCAGTCATAATGCAAAAAAAAACATAACTCTGATAATGTATGCACTGTCCTTGAAGTTGATTGGTCCACACCCGAGACAGCTTTCCTTAGAGCCTAGACTCACATGGTGTTGGACCAGATGACGCCAAAAGGCGCACAACTCAAAGACAATGCACCATCAGAGTATGAGAGCTCGGGGTAAGCATTTACACCATTGGAACCTCATTTGCCAGAAGAAAAAATATGATAATTGTTTTTTTTACCCTTTTATCTGCCAACAAAACAGTTTTGTTGCCAGATTAAAGGGTAAAAACCAATTATCATATTTTGATTGCAGAGCAGTGTTTTTGGCAACCTTCAAGTGAACCTTTGGTATACACATACATAGTCGAGGGCTGCACTTTCTGGATTTTTTTTCAAAAAATCTCAGTCTAATTAAGTGCGCTACCAAATTTCATACGATGTTTTTTTTTCTGCAGTCATTGGTGACCTTGCTGAGCCCATCAATTATTGGACATCTGTGAAAAAGAGCTTCATCATCCATCGGATTCCTCTAGTTTAGATACAAATTCTGATTCTGAACTCAGAGAACCAGGTTTAATCGAGGCTATGGGTCTCTGTGTGAGTCTATGGGTCTCTGCGTGAGTCTATGGGTCTCTGCGTGAGTCTATGGGTCTCTGTGTGAGTCTATGGGTCTCTGCGTGAGTCTGTGGGTCTCTGCGTGAGTCTCGGGGTCTCTGCGTGAGTCTATGGGTCTCTGTGTGAGTCTATGGGTCTCTGTGTGAGTCTGTGGGTCTCTGTGTGAGTCTATGTCTCTGTGTGTCTGTGGGTCTCTGCGTGAGTCTGTGGGTCTCTGTGTGAGTCTGTGGGTCTCTGTGTGAGTCTATGGGTCTCTGTGTGAGTCTGTGGGTCTCTATGTGAGTCTCGGGTCTCTGCGTGAGTCTCGGGGTCTCTGCGTGAGTCTCGGGGTCTCTGTGTGAGTCTGTGGGTCTCTGTGTGAGTTTATGAGTCTCTGCGTGGGTCTATGGGTCTCTGCGTCAGCCTATGGGTCTCTGCGTGAGCCTATGAGTCTCTGTGTGAGTCTATGGGTCTCTGCGTGAGTCTGTGGGTCTCTGCGTGAGTTTATGGGTCTCTGCGTGAGTCTGTGGGTCTCTGTGTGAGTCTATGGGTCTCTGCGTGAGTCTATGGGTCTCTGCGTGAGTCTATGGGTCTCTGCGTGAGTCTATGGGTCTCTGCGTGAGCCTATGGCCCTCTGCGTGAGCCTATGGGTCTTGCGTGAGCCTATGGGTCTCTGCGTAAGTTTATGGGTCTCTGCGTGAGTCTATGGGTCTCTGCGTGAGCCTATGGGTCTTTGTATGAGTCTATGGGTCTCTGCGTGAGCCTATGGGTCTTTGCGTGAGTCTGTGGGTCTCTGTGTGAGTCTATGAGTCTCTGTGTGAGTCTCGGGGTCTCTGCGTGAGTCTCGGGTCTCTGCGTGAGTCTCGGGTCTCTGTGTGAGTCTGTGGGTCTCTGTGTGAGTTTATGAGTCTCTGCGTGGGTCTATGGGTCTCTGCGTCAGCCTATGGGTCTCTGCGTGAGCCTATGAGTCTCTGTGTGAGTCTATGGGTCTCTGCGTGAGTGTGTGGGTCTCTGCCTGAGTTTATGGGTCTCTGCGTGAGTCTGTGGGTCTCTGTGTGAGTCTATGGGTCTCTGCGTGAGTCTATGGGTCTCTGCGTGAGTCTATGGGTCTCTGCGTGAGTCTATGGGTCTCTGCGTGAGCCTATGGCCCTCTGCGTGAGCCTATGGGTCTTGCGTGAGCCTATGGGTCTCTGCATAAGTTTATGGGTCTCTGCGTGAGTCTATGGGTCTCTGCATGAGCCTATGGGTCATTGTATGAGTCTATGGGTCTCTGCGTGAGCCTATGGGTCTTTGCGTGAGTCTGTGGGTCTCTGTGTGAGTCTATGAGTCTCTGTGTGAGTTTATGGGTATCTGTGTGAGTCTATGGGTTTCTGTGTGAGTCTATGGGTCTGTGCATGAGTCTGTGGGTCTCTGTGTGAGTTTATGAGTCTCTGTGTGAGTTTATGGGACTCTGTGTGAGTCTATGGGTCTCTGTGTGAGTTTATGGGTCTCTGCGTGAGTCTGTGGGTCTCTGTGTGAGTCTATGGGTCTTTGTATGAGTCTATGGGTCTCTGTGTGAGCTTATGGGTCTCTGTGTGAGTCTATGAGTCTCTGTGTGTGTTTATAGGACTCTGTGTGAGTCTATGGGTCTCTGTGTGAGTCTATGGGTCTGTGCATGAGTCTGTGGGTCTCTGTGTGAGTCTATGGGTCTTTGTATGAGCCTATGGGTCTCTGCGTGAGTCTATGGGTCTCTGCGTGAGTCTATGGGTCTTGCGTGAGTCTATGGGTCTCTGCGTGAGCCTATGGTTTTCTGCGTGAGTCTGTGGGTCTCTGCGTGAGTCTATGGGTCTCTGTATGAGTCTATGGGTCTTTGCGTAAGTCTGTGGGTCTCTGCGTGCATCTATGAGTCTCTGCGTGAGTCTATGGGTCTCTACGTGAGTCTATTGGTCTCTGCGTGAGCCTATGGTTTTCTGCGTGAGTCTGTGGGTCTCTGCGTGAGTCTATGGGTCTCAATGTGAGTCTCGGGGTCTCTGCGTGAGTCTCGGGGTCTCTGCGTGAGTCTCGGGGTCTCTGTGTGAGTCTGTGGGTCTCTGTGTGAGTTTATGAGTCTCTGCGTGGGTCTATGGGTCTCTGCGTCAGCCTATGGGTCTCTGCGTGAGCCTATGAGTCTCTGTGTGAGTCTATGGGTCTCTGCGTGAGTCTGTGGGTCTCTGCGTGAGTTTATGGGTCTCTGCGTGAGTCTGTGGGTCTCTGTGTGAGTCTATGGGTCTCTGCGTGAGTCTATGGGTCTCTGCGTGAGTCTATGGGTCTCTGCGTGAGCCTATGGCCCTCTGCGTGAGCCTATGGGTCTTGCGTGAGCCTATGGGTCTCTGCGTAAGTTTATGGGTCTCTGCGTGAGTCTATGGGTCTCTGCGTGAGCCTATGGGTCTTTGTATGAGTCTATGGGTCTCTGCGTGAGCCTATGGGTCTTTGCGTGAGTCTGTGGGTCTCTGTGTGAGTCTATGAGTCTCTGTGTGAGTTTATGGGTATCTGTGTGAGTCTATGGGTTTCTGTGTGAGTCTATGGGTCTGTGCATGAGTCTGTGGGTCTCTGTGTGAGTTTATGAGTCTCTGTGTGAGTTTATGGGACTCTGTGTGAGTCTATGGGCCTCTGTGTGAGTTTATGGGTCTCTGCGTGAGTCTGTGGGTCTCTGTGTGAGTCTATGGGTCTTTGTATGAGTCTATGGGTCTCTGCGTGAGCTTATGGGTCTCTGTGTGAGTCTATGAGTCTCTGTGTGTGTTTATAGGACTCTGTGTGAGTCTATGGGTCTCTGTGTGAGTCTATGGGTCTGTGCATGAGTCTGTGGGTCTCTGTGTGAGTCTATGGGTCTTTGTATGAGCCTATGGGTCTCTGCGTAAGTCTATGGGTCTCTGCGTGAGTCTATGGGTCTTGCGTGAGTCTATGGGTCTCTGCGTGAGCCTATGGTTTTCTGCGTGAGTCTGTGGGTCTCTGCGTGAGTCTATGGGTCTCTGTATGAGTCTATGGGTCTTTGCGTAAGTCTGTGGGTCTCTGCGTGAGTCTATGAGTCTCTGCGTGAGTCTATGGGTCTCTACGTGAGTCTATGGGTCTCTGCGTGAGCCTATGGTTTTCTGCGTGAGTCTGTGGGTCTCTGCGTGAGTCTATGGGTCTCTACGTGAGTCTTTGGGTCTCTACGTGAGCATATGGGTCTCTACATGAGTCTATGGGTCTCTGCGTGAGCCTATGGTTTTCAGCGTGAGTCTGTGGGTCTCTGCGTGAGTCTATGGGCCTCTGCGTGAGCATATGGTTATCTGCGTGAGTCTGTGGGTCTCTGCGTGAGTCTATGGGTCTGGGTCTCTTTGAGTCTATGGGTCTCTACGTAAGTCTGTGGGTCTCTGCGTAAGTCTATGGGTCTCTGCGTGAGTCTATGGGCCTCTGCGTGAGTGAGTCACTGGTGGACCATGCTGAGCCCATCAAATTAGTCGACTTGAGGAGGACCCGCTTTAAATCGCCGTCTTTCAGTGGCTCAAGCTCAGTGCTCTGATCTGTAAGCCACGTGCCCTCCTCTGTTAACATCGATTCTTAATCTCGTGGTTCAGGCATCACATCACAGGTTTGTAAGAATCAATGTGTGTTTTTTTCTTTCTTCCATTCGTACTATACACGAGGGCTACTACTTTGCCGTATTTTTTTAACAGACATCTGTCATTTGTGTGGAATGCTTTGATGTTGTCTGCCGGCCGAGTCGCCCTTACAAAGGAGCTTATATTTTGACTTCAAACTTTCGTGACTGCAGGGATTCATATTCCAATGTTCTTTCGGTAAAGTCGCGTAGATAGAAAAAATAACAATAAAATAATGAAAAATAAAGTGAATGAAAATGATCACGACGTTGTGTTGCGATCGAAGCGTCGTGATATTTGTATTCACGTTTTTTTTATTATTTTATTGTATTTTTTCTATCTACGTGACTTTACCGAACGAACCATAGAATAAAAAGAGCTTATTTATATTTCGATTAAAAGCTTTCGTGACTGCAGGGATTCATCTTCTTGGTTCTTTCGGTAAAGTCACGTAGAAGGGAAATAATAAAATGATAAAAATAAAACAATAACATTCTCACGACGTTTCGATCGCAACACAAGCAATCATCATCACGTGTGAAAACAACCACAGCAAGATGATGATTGCTTGTGTTGCAATCAAAACGTCGTGAGAATTGTATAATGTTTTATTTATTATTATTTTATTATTTCCCTTCTACGTGACTTTACCGAAAGAACCAAGAAGAGCATATTTATAATCAAGGTTTGTGGGTTAGATCGTGTAAATATAAACGCGTCTTAAACCCGCCACCGTCCGACACAGCCAATTAGAAAGCTTCGCCACGTGAACAATAGGGCCCAAATCAGAGGTCGCAAACTGGTTTTGATTCCTTACCCGTTCCCGTATCCGGCCGCACCAGGGTCGCAAACGGGTACTCGTACCCGTACCCGGCCGTACCCGTACCCTACCCGTGCCCGGCTGGGTACGGGTAGGGTACGGGTATCGGGTACCTGATTGCGACCTCTGGGATGAAGCCATGTTGCAGGCGCGGGTGGGTTGATTCTAGAAACTTGAATTGTGAGAAGAGACAAGACGTTGGGAAATGAGTGACAAACGGTGACTCACCAGTGACTCACGGCCTACCCGTACCCGGCCGCACCAGGGTCGCAAACGGCTACCCATACGCGGCCGGGTACGGGTAGCCGGGTATCGGGTAGGGTACGGGTATCGGGTACCCGGTTGCGACCTCTGGCCCAAATGTAGCTTTTACTTTGGCACACCGGATGCAGAGTGGAGAGCAATTCAGTGTACACACAACTCGACATTATTATAATATGAAGACATTCAGAGCTCAATGGTCTTTGCTCCTACTGGACATCCGTGAAATGGAGCTTCATAGCTCATCGGATTTCTCCTCCGGTCTCAATAAATATTCTGATCCTGGACTCTGGAATTTCACTTCAGATTTTTCTGGATTTCTGAAATCACGTCGGGTTGTTTAATCCACTTTAACAAACTTTCAAGCTGACTACCATTGCACATTGATGCAAGATTACAGGTTTGTAATCTATGAATATTAATCGATTCTGTTTTGTTGTCGAAATTCGTTTCGGGATTTGTAAAGGAAGAAGTACATTTTATATGAATAGACACATTCCAGCCCCTCCCCACCCTCCCCACCCAGGGGCTGGGTGGGGAGGGTGGGGTTGGGTGGGGTGGGAGGGGTGGGAAGGCAAGGAGCAGGGATAAGTGAGGTGGCCTGCAGTGTGATGAGTGGGTGGGTGAGTGGGTGAGCGAGTGAGTGAGTTGGTGGGTGGGTGAGTGGGTGGGTGAGTGAGTGGGTGGGTGGTTTGAGTGAGTGGGTGGGTGGGTGGGTGAGTGAGTGGGTGAGTGAGTGAGTGGGTTAGTGGGTGGGTGAGTGGGTGGGTGGTTCGAGTGAGTGAGTGGGTGGGTGGTTTGAGTGAGTGAGTGGGTGGGTGAGTGGGTGAGTGGGTGAGTGAGTGAGTGAGTGGGTGAGTGGGTGGGTGGGTGAATGAGTGAGTGGGTGAGTGGGTGAGTGAGTGAGTGGGTGAGTGAGTGGGTGGGTGAGTTGGTGAGTGAGTGGGTGGGTGAGTGAGTGAGTGAGTTTGGCAAAGTGAATTGTTGTGACCTGCAGTGCGGCGGTTGACTAAACGGTGTCCCGTACAGACCGAGTGCTCGACAACGCGTAGAGGAATCAACGAGTGATAATCACTGGAACACGGCAGCGCTAGAAGAGCGATTTAACGGGGTGAACTGAAGGAAGAGAGCGTTCCAGACGGCCGTCTATCTGAAATTGACGCTTTGTTCGATGTCCATCCAAAATCCGAGAACGTAATTGTTTTACACAGGTTCCATGGTCCACACAACGTCAAGCGGCCAGCAACAAACCGCACTCCACGTCCCTGTGCTCTCCCTCTCCCCCCTCTCCGCCCAGACCGGCCCCCACCGCCGGTGAACGTGTCGGTGAGCGCCGTGCGTGCCTCCTCCGTGATCGTGTCCTGGGACGTCGCGGACGGAGACTCCGTCATCGGTTACGCCATCTCGCAGCAGGTGGGCATCGTCACGTCGCCAGCGGGTTCACGGAGCGGGGGTTGGTGGTTCACGCACGCATAGACAAAGACAAAGATCCCTCCGTATAGCCTCAACAGACTGCCGGGGCAAGCGCTGATAGCGAGCACCTATTGAGGCCGGCACTGCACACGAAGGGGGGCGGGTGACCGGCACTGCGTACTGGCAGTGGCGATGTTTACACACCGCGCCAGGTGTTCATTTGAAGCTGAGTCGACCTAGGGGAGCCCCAGGACTGCTTAGTGCAGCGTGCCGACTGCTACACTACCGCTCCACACGCACACACACACGCACACACACAACACCACACACACACACCACACACACACACACCACACACACACCCACACCACACACCACACACACACACACACACACACACACACACACCACACACCCCACACACACACACCACACACACCACACACACACACAGTCACACACACACCACCCCACACACACACCACACACACACCACACACAACACACACACCACACACACATACCACACACACACACCCCACACACACACCACACACACACACACCACACACACNACACACACACCACACACACACACACACACCACACACACACACACACACACATACACACACACCATACACACACACACCACACACACACCACACACACACACACCACACACACACACGCGCACACACACGCACACCACACACACCACACACGCACACACACACAAACCTCACACACACACACACCACACACCACACACACACACACCACACACACACACACCACACACACACACACCACACACACAAACTACACACACACGCGCCAATGTTGTCGTGAAGCGCTCCGATGCGAGGGCGGGGGCGGTACAGCAGAAACCGTGGACTCCGCCTGTTCCGTCTGCACGGGATCGCGTGTTGCCCCCTTGCTCGTTTCTTCCCACACGTAAACACTCAGTCGTAACACCTTCATATGTAGGGGATCACAGAGCTTTGTGGAGAGGCGGGATTTGGCTCTGCCGCCTCCACCGCTCCTCGGCTGTGGTCCCGCAGCGTTACAATTTGTTGACGTTCTCGTTACACTAGGGTGGTAATGCGGACCAGCGGTCGTGGGGGGTTACAGTTCGAATCCAGTGGGCCGCCCCAATTTAATAGCGCGCGTGCATCAATCGTGAAAATGCGACTGTCGCGTGCGCTCTACTTCGCTCACTGTGCACGGCAAAGATCCCGTGACGTGATTCGCAAAGAGGAGGCCCATTTGTGTGCAGGCGTCAGGGGCCCACGTGTTTTGAAGGGTAAAAAAAAAATTGCCTGCGAATTATTCGGTTCGGGTCACACACACACACGGCGGCAGCAGCAGCAGCAGCAGCGATGTCGGCCCCGACTACGATGCGCGCTGTGTGTGTCACCATGTCACCGTGTCACTGTGCCATGTCATTGTCTCACCGTGTCACCGTGTCACCTTGCCATGTCACTGTCTCACCGTGTCACCGTGTCACCATGCCATGTCACCGTGTCACTGTGTCACCGTGTGGCCGTGTCACTGAGTGACCTACAGAAGCAGCCCGGGTGTGTGCCAGCGCTTCATCCTGCACCTGGCTCTCGCCCTGTCACTTCGTCTCACCGTGTCACCTTGCCATGTCACTGTCTCACCATGTCACCGTGTCACGTGTCACCGTCTCACCGCGTGACCCCCGCAGAAGCGCCCGGGTGCGCGCCAGCGCTTCATCACCGAGGTGAACACGACTGCGCGCTCGTGCCTCCTGTGGGGCCTCGAGGGCGCCAGTGACTACGTGGTGGCCGTGCAGGCGCTGGGCCGCGGGGGGCGGCCAGCGAGCCCAGCCCCGGCCTGCGCTTCAGCACCCCCCCGGAGGGGGACAGCGACGAACAGCGAGACAGCAACAACAACAACAACTCGTCATCGTCACGATCTTCATCATCGTCACCGTCGTCGTCGTCGCTGTCTGTGGCGACGTCGCTTTCGGCGCACGGAGGAGGTGGGTGACCGGGGCATGTGGGAGGTGGTGGTGGTGGTGGTTGTTGTTGATGTTGGGATGTGTGTGTGGTGGTGGTGGTTGTGGTTAATGTTGGGATGTGTGTGTGTGTGTGGTGGTGGTGGTTGTTGTGGTTAATGTTGGGATGTGTGTGTGTGGTGGTGGTGGTGGTGGTTATTGTTAATGTTGGGATGTGTGTGAGAGGTGGTGATGGTGGTAGTGTTCGTGGTGGTGGTGCTAGTGGTGTGTTGTTGTTGTTGTTATTGTTGGGATGGTTCGTGCGAGGTGGTGGTTGTTGTTGTGGTTAATGTTGGGATGTGTGTGTGTGGTGGTAGTTGTTGTTGTTAATGTTGGGATGTTTGTGTGTGGTGGTGGTTGGGGTTGTTGTGGTTAATGTTGGGATGTGTGTGTGGTGGTGGTGGTTGTGGTTAATGTTGGGATGTGTGTGTGGTGATGGTGGTTGTGGTTAATGTTGGGATGTGTGTGTAGTGGTGGTGGTGGTGCCAATGACGAAGGGTGGAGACGATGGGGGGGGGGGGGTGTTGCCCCCCACCGGCCCGTCGGTGCCGAGCTGACGTGGCCCAGCGGTGGCGCAATCGTCACTTTGTCGGTTTGCTGTTGGAATCCGCCCGCCCGCCCTGGTTAATACTGTGCTGGGTGTGTGTGTGTGTTTACTGTGGGGAGCGGTGGTGTAGCGGTTAGCGTTATGCTGCGCTAGGAGCATGGCGGCCCGAGTTCGATTCCCGCTCACTGCCAACACCAGTGACGATTATCTGAACCGGTCCTGGGCCTCCCCTAGGTCGACTCAGCCTCAAATGTGTACCTGCTGCAGTGTTTAAACATCGCTACTAGGGGACAAAGGCGGCCGGGCGTGGTGTTGGCCGCCCACCCCCTCGCGTGCCGTGCGGCCTTCGTAGGTGCTCGCTAACAGCACTTGCCCCTACAGTCTGTTAAGGCTATGTGGGGGATCTTTGTCTTTGTCCACCCTTCGTAGGTGCTCGCTAACAGCACTTGCCCCTACAGTCTGTTAAGGCTATGTGGGGGATCTTTGTCTTTGTCCACCCTTCGTAGGTGCTCGCTAACAGCACTTGCCCCTACAGTCTGTTAAGGCTATGTGGGGGATCTTTGTCTTTGTCCACCCTTCGTAGGTGCTCGCTAACAGCACTTGCCCCTACAGTCTGTTAAGGCTATGTGGTGGATCTTTGTCTTTGTCCACCCTTCGTAGGTGCTCGCTAACAGCACTTGCCCCTACAGTCTGTTAAGGCTATGTGGGGGATCTTTGTCTTTGTCCACCCTTCGTAGGTGCTCGCTAACAGCACTTGCCCCTACAGTCTGCTCAGGCTATACCGGGGATCTTTGTTTATTTATCGTAAAATTGTAGGAGGCTCGTCAAGGGACGCTGCTGGGTTAGTTGGAGGCGGTCGCTTTTCAACAACAGCGGATGGTCATCGTGTGCCGGCCCACGGTTCAAATTTTCCAGATTTTGAAAAATGAAACCGCACGTGTTGCTCTCTTGGGATGACACGCTCGCACACACGCCGCCGCAGCAGCAGCAGCAGCAATCATCACTCCATACGGCAGATGCTGATACCTCTATGCACAAATCGAAATTTAAAAACTCTCCGTTGTTTGACTCTGGTCATCCAGAACAGACCGTACCTGCGTAGGACGATGCAATGCCCGATACACAAATACGAAGGATCTTCTTGGTTCTTTCGGTAAAGTCACGTAGAAGGGAAATAATAAAATAATAAAAATAAAACAATAAAATAATTTTCACGACGTATTCGGCCACAACGCAAGCAGTCCTTGCGTTGTGGCCGAAACGTCGTGAGAATTATTTTATCATGTTTTATTATTATTATTTTATCATTTCCCTTCTACGTGACTTTACCGAAAGAACCAAGAAGATGAATCCCTGCAGTCACGAAAGCTTTAAATCGAAATTTAAATACGAAGGAGTGATACAATTCCACTGCTCCTGGCACGATTATCTGGCCTGAGCACCCGAATGTGAAATGGTAGTTGATTGTTCTGCATCTACATCAGCAAGGAAAGAATAGGAGAAGATTGAGCCCCTATTCCAGCGGAAACTTGGCAAGGCCCTCCTGAAAGAGGATTCGTGAAACTCAGTCGGGATTTTAAATTTCGATTTGAAGCTTTCGTGACTGCAGGGATTCATATTCTTGGTTTTTTCGGTAAAGTCACGTAGAAGGGAAATAATAAAATGATAAAAATAAAACAATAAAATTCTCACGACGTTTCGATTGGAACACAAGCAATCATCATGAGGTGTGAAAAACACCACAGCAAGATGATGATTGCTTGTGTTGCAATCAAAACGTCGTGAGAATATTGTTTTATTTTTATCATTTTATTATTTCCCTTCTATGTGACTTTACCGAAAGAACCAAGAATATCAGTCGGGGATTTTTTTGGATAAATAAACGTAGTCATGATTACAATACAATGCATATCCCTGAGCCAATAATGGTTGTGAAGTCCACTACCCAGGCCGAAAGCCTGCTTAGCTTACAAACACTGATGAGGTTGGACACACCTCCGATTAGCACATTTGGTTATGTACGGTACAAAAGAAGTTTAACAGAGATACATAAACTTATAGTGGGTATTATATACAGTGTGCATTACATTGAATGGTCTCATTGCATATTGAACGTACTTTTTAAATTGGCCATTTTATATATGTAGTGTGTAGTTGCATTATATGGGTTGTACATACGTAGTGGGCATTTCGATTTAAAGCTTTCGTGACTGCAGGGATTCATCTTCTTGGTTCTTTCTACGTGACTTTACCGAAAGAACCAAGAAGAAGGGTAGTGGGCATTGTTTGCAGATGTTGTTGATTGAGTGCCTGTGTATGAAACCGATCATTTATTTGATTCCAGACGGTCTCTATCGGTCCGAACATCTCCGCATCACTCCAGACGCGAGGAGGCAGCATTTATCTCCATCTGTGTATCTTCTCGTCTTATCTTTAGCGGAAAGCCAGTTGTGAATCATAAAAATATCATACGACGTGTGTGTCTAAGTGTGTCTAAGTGTGCGTGTGTGTGGGGGAGCGGTGGTGTAGCGTTAGCGCGCTGCGCTATGAACCCGGCGACCCGAGTTCGATTTCTGCTCACTGCCAACACCAGTGACGATTATCAGAACCGATCCTGGGCCTCCTCTAGGTCGACTCAGCCTCAAATGAGTACCTGGTGCTGTGTGTAAACATCGCCACTGGGGAGACAAAGGCGGCCGGGCGTGGTGCTGGCCACCCACCCCTCGTGTGCCGTGCCGGCCTTCATAGGTGCTNCTCGCACTGCCCCAACAGTCTGTTAGGCTGGGGCATCTTTGTTTGGTGGGGAGTGGTGGTGCAGCTGTGATCCGAGTTCGATTCCCGCTCGCGGCCACCAACATCGGTGATGGTTATTTGAACCGGGCCTGGTCCACCCTCTAGGTTGACTCGGCCTGAAATGAGTGCCCGGTGTAGCGGTGTGTAAACATCATCATTGGGGAGACGAAGGCGGACGGGTACAATTCTGACCGTCACCCTCTCGCGTGTCATGCCGGCCTTAATCGGTGCTCGCTAACGGCACTTTTCATCAACAAAGATAAGGCTACACGGGGGATCTTGGTCTTTGTCCTCATATGTGTTAGTGAGTGTGTCGCTGGGGCGAGCGGATGAGGTGGGAGGGCAAGTGAGTGGCCATCAGAGTGAGTGTGGGACTCACTGAGTAATTTGGTCATCGCATACGAGCGAGCAGGGGAGCGAGTGTGCAAGCGATGTAGCGAGTGAGTGAGTGAGCACACGAGTGAGTGAGCGAGCACGTGAGTGAGCACACGAGTGAGTGAGTGACCGAGTGAGTGAGTGAGCACACGAGTGAGTGAGTGAGCACACGAGTGAGTGAGTGAGCACACGAGTGAATGAGTGAATGAGTGAGCGAGCGAGTGAGTGAGCAAGTGAGCACACGAGTGAGTGAGTGAGTGAGCGAGTGAGTGAGCAAATGAGTGAGTGAGCGAGTGAGCCAACGAGTGAGTGAATGAGCGAGTGAGTGAGTACACGAGTGAGTGAGTAAGTGAGCGAGTGAGTGAGCGAGTGAGCACACGAGTAAAGTGTGTGCTGTGCAGGATGGAAATGTGTTAATCCGGAGACGAATTGCCGTCACGATGAGTCCCTGTGTCCGGAATCCCAGTGGTGGGGCGGGCAGGGGGGGTCATACAGGCACCTTCATTCTCCCCCACGCTCGCTCAATCACTCGCTCACTCTCTCACCCTCTCGCTCATCGCTCCAACTGTTCGCTTCGCTCTCTCATCACAAGGAACTACACCGAGATTGTCCTGAGCGTGAGCCAGCCGACAGATCTCATGGCCGTTCTGTTGATAAAATTTGGCGAGCGATTTATTTTTCGCGGACAGAGACGATGACCCCCCCCTCCTCCGTTGTGGCAAGTTGTGTTTACGTGTAACAATTAACCCCACGCCCGGCCGCCTTTGTTTTCCCAGTGCTGATAGTAAAAAACAAACACATTTTCTGTTCGAAGGAGCATTGAGGCATTGGTGCTCATCCTGTTCACAGCCATCCTGAGCCAGTGGTGTAAATTCCACATTCCTATGTCGGGGGCGAGGATAACAATAGCACAACCGCCTTAGAATTCCCCTGCAGAGTGGTACTCGTTTTACCAACCCCCCCCCCGGAGGGATGATGAGCTGAGTCAACACCCACACCTTAGTGATTGCTGCGAGACGCTTCCTCTTACTGCTGAGCCACCAGAGCAGTATCACAAAGTGGTACTAATTTTATCGACCCCCCCGGGAGGGAAGGATGATGAGCTGAGGACTCAATTCACCATTCGCTCTACCGCTGAGGTGTTAAACTCTCCGGCTACCATCGTACAGTAACCCCCGGCTCTCCTCGTGTCAGTTTTGTTGCCAGATAAAATTGGTAAAAAACAATTATCATATTTTGCTACTAGCAAAAGAGGTTCCAATGGTGTAAATTCTTACCCCGAGCTCTCATACTCTGATGGTGTATTTCTTTGAGTTGTGCGCCTTTTGGCGTCATCTGGACCAACACCATGTGAGACTAAGCTCTAAGAAAAGCTGTCTCGGGTGTGGACTAATCAATTTCAAGGACAGTGCATACATTATCAGAGTTGTGTTTTTTTTGGGGAAAATGTCAAAACTGGGTGGTTTTTAACTTTTGCCGACAAAACTGGATCCCAAATGTCAAAACTGGGTGGTCTTGGAAAACGACAGGCAAAACAGGGTGGTGCTTTTTGATATGACAAAACTGGGTGATGTTCAATGTGGACAAATGTCAAAACTGGGTGAAGAAGGTGTACGATTTAATGTATCATTTTGTACACGTTTAGGTCCTTGCGTTATTCATTCATATGTCGCCACAGATTTAGAGCGTTCCAAATGATGTTTCTCGTGGCTCATGTTCCATACCTTGCACCACAAACTTCCCGTTTGCATACTGGCACAGTGTGCCAGCTCGCTTACTTGCCGTTTGTATACTGGCACAGTGTGCCAGCTCGCTACTACAGTAACACTTACTTGCCATATGTATACTGGCACAGTGTGCCAGCTTGCAACTACAGTAACACTTTCAGCTCGCGAACATACACAAACTTGCCATTTGTATACTGGTACAGTGTGCCAGCTTGCATGCTACACCTACTACAGTAGAACAACGGTAGATAGTGTTTGCGTTGAGAAGTATGGTGCTACACACTTAGAACAAAACATGTTTGTTACATATATATAACTACTTCGACGGGCAAGAGCGCTTGTTGTGGCCCTTGGCGCGACAGAAGGAGCACCGCGTGAGGCCCAATGGGCCACCTTCGCCACGGTTGCGAATCCGACGCTTCTTCGGGCGGCCAGCCTTCTTCTGGCGAGGAGGTGGCATCATGGTGTTGTCGCGTTGCAGCTCCTCGGCAATGGGCAGCTCGATACCGGCAACCGAGGTCCATGTCGTGTTGATGGCAGAGACTTGGTAACACACCGCACATGCGTCGTAGAGCTCAGGCATCCGCCCAAACGCCATGAGGGCACGAATGTAGTGCCGACACGGCAAGCCCATCTGCTTCATGTACCCGCACGTGCACGACCGAGAGCTGAGATCGACTCGGCGCTTGGCAGAGGCGTAGGCGTCTGGATCCTTGACGTATGCACGCGTCGAGGTACTCTCGTAGACCTTGTACCTCGGGCCAACGCCTGCTGAGCGTCGATGAGTCCTTGAGCGTACGGCGTAATGACACGCCCTTGAGCGGCCCACTTCTCGGCGTCGCTGCAGTGGGCAATGAGGAAGTGGAAGGGGTCCATCTCGCGAGCCGGCAGGGCCTCGCTGTTCGTGGACTCCACAAAGTTCGTCGTGCGCCAGCCGTACAATGGCGTCGTGTGCAGGTGCGGGTAGAGCGCCCACGTGTGGGGGTCGATCTTGTTGTAGTACGTGGCCGCCGCAGGCAGAGCTACGCCCAAGCAGCCCAAGGAGCTGCGGAACGCGGCCTCGGAGGCGCACCCTTGGGCATCGTAGATGATGCCTTGGAGGTCGGGCGTGAACGCGGAGCCGATGTTGTCCACGCCGTTGCAGATCAAATGCCGCGTGCAGTGGATGAGCATGAGGTCCTTCCAGTCGGAGGCTAGGATGCCCGTGCCACGATCGCAGAAGACCGGCGTGCCGTCGATCTCGATGTCGTTGGTCGTGCAGCAGTTGAGAAACCAGTCGTAGGCCGCTGCCGTCTCGGACGGCACCAGCGCCACGGCGAGAAGGACGTTGCGGTTGTTGCCGTCGCGCCCAACGAGGACGAGCATGGTTCCGTTGTAGGCGCGCGCCTTCATGTGCGACCCGTCGATGCCGACGACGCGTTGAAGACTTGGCTGCAACGAGCGTGCGATCGGGTTGCAGATGAACGCACCCCAGAAGATGCCCGCGTCTTCTCGCACACTGCAGGTCGTCGCGTTGAGCTTGCCGAACGTCTCCACCAGCGAGTTGATGAACTCGAAGCCTGCATGGGCCGCACTCTCGTTCGCCGCGATGCACGTGTCCTTGGCGCGGTACATCATCCGGGTCGGGACAATGACGCGAGCAACGTCGGCGACCTGGGCAATGACAGTCGGTGCGGAGGTACGGGGGTTGGCGTGAAAGGCGAACGGGCTGTCGTGTTCGCCTCCACTTGGCGCTGCGTGATCTTGGTAGTGCCCGTGCAGCCGTGGTGATCCGTGCACAGCGCCGAGACGCGGAAGCCGCGTCGTTCCCCCGTGAGCTTCGTCAGCTTCACCTTGAAGGAACAAGGTGTTGAACTAGAGCAGACGATGGCAACGTGCCATCCGCCGCTTCGCTTGAGGTCAAGGACCGCGCGCTTACCTTGTTGCAAAGCAAAGTCTTAGATACCGTGGATGGCCTCGCGGCGCGTGGTAAAAGTCTTCTTGGGGTGGAGGGTTGCCATTCGAATGTGAGCCGCTTCTCCACCTGTTTCGTGAAAAATGCTTGTGAAAAATCACGTTTCTACGTCTACTTTCAAATTTTCACGAGACAATATGTCTATTTTCATTGCCAGCAATTTGATTTTTCACACAATATTTCCGCCAATCACCGTAACGGTGGGCCAAAGGATTGACCAATCAACGAGATGCGCATTCGTTGGTTTGTTCCGCACCATTGGGACCATGGTCAGGAGCGTCAAGCAGGCTGGTCCATCTCCCAAGGACGTCGCCTTTGTCTCTGTGCTTGGTCGTTTGGCGGGCTATGGTCGAATGCATGGCAAATTTAAGGGTGTACAGTAGCGCGTAGCATCAACCAACAATCCAAAAGTTTGGTATTGACGCGAGTCACTAGTCTAGGTCATCACGCAAGGTGGCAGTGCGCCCGCCTGGTCGCAAGCCCGCCCCGAGCTCACTTCCGAGTCCGAGCCGTAGCTTGAAATGTTGGTCGTTGGGGTGCTGGCACACTGTGCCAGCATACTAATACCAAGTGTTTAGATGAATGGGGTGCTGGCACAGTGTGCCAGTATACAAATACCAAGTGTTTGGATGAATGGGGTGCTGGCACACTGTGCTAGTATACAATTATCAAGTGTATTTGACAAATGTCAAAACTGGGTGCACCCTGAGTGTCCAAACTCAAGTTTTTGGCCACCCAGGGTGCACCCAGTTTTGACATTTGGGATCCAGTTTTGTCGGCAAAAGTTAAAAACCACCCAGTTTTGACATTTTCCCGTTTTTTTGGCTTGCATTCCGACCGCAGGTATTGTGGTCAATGCAAACATGACTCCTCGTAAAAAAAGTGTCAGTTTTGTTGCCAGATATAAGAGTAAAAAACCAATTATCTCCTCGTGTTATCCACAACAACGGGGGGTTATTATTTTGCGGGGGGGGGGGAGGGGCAATTCGATCGTGTAAATATAAATGTGTCGTGAAACCCACCACCACCCGACACAGCCAAATGGTCAAGTTTGTCGCGCAAACAAAAACAGAAGATTGCCCCCAAAGTCGAAGGCGTTTTAAACCGACTCTGCTCACATTCTTAGATTTTTTTCGGTAAAGTCACGTAGGTAAAAAATTTAAATTAATAAAAGTAAAATAAAAATAAAATAAAAATCACGACGTTTCAGAGGCAACACAAGCTTCCGTCTTCAGGTGGAACCGTCACAGCCACGACAGCTGTACCACTTGATACACTTGATACAGCTATCGTGCTGAAGACGGAAGCTTGTGTTGCCTCCGAAACGTCGTGATTTTTATTTTATTTTTTTAACTTTTATTAATTTTAATTTTTTACCTACGTGACTTTACCGTAAAAACTAAGAATATGAATCCTTGCAGTCACGAAAGCTTCAAATCTAGACTCTCCCACGTTGGCCGCCAAATTCCCGCTGCGAAGTTTGTCGCTCATCACTGCCACAGTTATTGTTGTTGTTTGTCTACGGCGCTCTCTCTCTTGCCCTCTCTCGCTCTCTCTCGTCGTTTGTTGTTTACGTTCCACCTCGTAATTTGTGAACCGTGCCCCCCACCCCTNCCCCCCCCGATGGCGGCTGTAAGTCACGGCGATGATGTGTTATCGTAAATGTGGGTCAGCGTCGAAGCCGCTTCTACGAATTGGCACCGTGCTGGAGCGACGAGGGTGACAGAATGTACAATGTGTGTGTGTAGATTCATAAACAGCGCTGCACTTTAGCTTATTGCTTTGCATCAATATTTCCTCGTGATAATTTATGGTGGCAGCTTTTATGGCGTCGTGTGTTCCATCGATCAAACGCGGGCCCTAATTCATCATCGTGGGTGGAAACCACCCTCCTCCCCCCCCCCCCCGCTTGAAATGTCATAATGGTGATTTGGCTAGGGAAGATGCGGTGGTTTCGATCAATCAGAATCGGCGTCTTAAGACTGTGTTTCCAAATTTGTCTTTTAGCTGAGACCGGATCTCAGGATTAGTGTCTTGCGCTGAGATCGGGTCTTGGGATCAGTGTTATGAGCTGAGACCTGGTCTCAGGACCAGTATCTTAAGACTGTGTTTCCGAATTTGTCTTCTAGCTGAGACCGGATCTCAGAATTAGTGTCTTGCGCTGAGATCGGGTCTTAGGATCAGTATCATGAGCTGAGACCTGGTCTCAGGATCGGTATCTTAGGACTGTGTTTCCGAATTTGTCTTTGAGCTGAGACCGGATCTCAAGATTAGTGTTTTGCGCTGAGACCTGGTCTCAGGATCGGTATCTTAGGACTGTGTTTCCGAATTTGTCTTTGAGCTGAGACCGGATCTCAAGATTAGTGTTTTGCGCTGAGACCTGGTCTCAGGATCGGTATCTTAGGACTGTGTTTCCGAATTTGTCTTTGAGCTGAGACCGGATCTCAAGATTAGTGTTTTGCGCTGAGACCTGGTCTCAGGATCGGTATCTTAGGACTGTGTTTCCGAATTTGTCTTTGAGCTGAGACCGGATCTCAAGATTAGTGTTTTGCGCTGAGACCTGGTCTCAGGATCGGTATCTTAGGACTGTGTTTCCGAATTTGTCTTTGAGCTGAGACCGGATCTCAAGATTAGTGTTTTGCGCTGAGACCTGGTCTCAGGATCGGTATCTTAGGACTGTGTTTCCGAATTTGTCTTTGAGCTGAGACCGGATCTCAAGATTAGTGTTTTGCGCTGAGACCTGGTCTCAGGATCGGTATCTTAGGACTGTGTTTCCGAATTTGTCTTTGAGCTGAGACCGGATCTCAAGATTAGTGTTTTGCGCTGAGACCTGGTCTCAGGATCGGTATCTTAGGACTGTGTTTCCGAATCTGTCTTCTAGCTGAGACCGGATCTAAGGATTAATATCTTGCACTGAGATCGGGTCTCAGGATCAGTGTCATCAGCTGAGACCTGGTCTTAGGATCGGCATCTTAAGACTGTGTTTCCGAATCTGTCTTTTAGTTGAGACCGGATCTCAGGATTAGTGTCTTGCGCTGAGATCGGGTCTTAGGATCAGTGTCATCAGCTGAGACCTGGTCTCAGGATCGGTATCTTAAGATTGTGTTTCCGAATCTGTCTTTTAGCTGAGACCGGATCTCAGGATTAGTGTCTTGCGCGGAGATCGGGTCTTAGGATCAGTGTCATGAGCTGAGACCTGGTCTCAGGATCAGTGTCTTCGGACTGTGTTTCCGAATTTGTCTTTTAGCTGAGACCGGATCTCAGGATTAGTGTCTTGCGCTGAGATTAGGTCTTAGGATCAGTATCATGAGCTGAGACCTGGTCTCAGGATCAGTATCTTAAGACTGTGTTTCCGAATCTGTCTTTGAGCTGAGACCGGATCTCAGGATTAGGGTCTTGCGCGGAGATCGGGTCTTAGGATCAGTGTCATGAGCTGAGACCTGGTCTCAGGATCAGTATCTTCGGACTGTGTTTCCGAATTTGTCTTTTAGCTGAGACCGGATCTCAGGATTAGTGTCTTGCGCTGAGATTAGGTCTTAGGATCAGTATCATGAGCTGAGGCCTGGTCTCAGGATCAGTATCTTAAGACTGTGTTTCCGAATCTGTCTTTGAGCTGAGACCGGATCTCAGGATTAGGGTCTTGCACTGAGATCGGGTCTCAGGATCAGTATCATGAGCTGAGACCTGGTCTCAGGATCGGTATCTTGATCTAAGACTGAATCTCGGGACCAGAGTCTCTAATATCTCAACATCTTGAGACCCACCTCAGTGCTAGATCCCGGGATCTCAAAGTTTATTTTTTCAGTGTCTCAACACGAGCATCACATATGAGATGAAGATTCCGTCACAGTCAATTCCGTCGATGGCCAACGCACCTCGCCATCGCCTCCTTCCTTCTGCCAGATGCCCGATTATCCAAGGGACACCCATTAGTACTACCTGCAGGCTGCACACCACTCGTCCCACACATCACCTCCCCTCCCGAGTGATTCACTAAGAGCTGCTTTTTACTCGGGCAATGCTCTTTTCCGTCACATGCAGCGCTAGCTAAATTAATCACTCCCAATGTTAATGGAATGAGAACACTTAACGAAATGCATGCGAGTGTGTGCGAGTGTGTGTGGGGAGCGAGTTGGAGGCACTGGTAAGGCTATACGGGGGATCTTTGTGCGGGGAGCGGTGGTGTAGCGGTTAGCGCGCTGCGCTATGAATCCCGGCGGCCCCAAGTTTGATTCCCGCTCACGACCAACACCAGTGACGATTATCTGAACGGGTTTGGGCGTCCCCTAGGTCAACTCGGCCTCAAATTAGTGCCCAGTGCGGTGTGTAAGCATCGCCACTGGGGAGACAAAGATGGCCAAGCGTGGTGCTGGCTACCCACCCCTCGTGTGCCGTGGCGGCTTTATAGGTGATACTCGCTCTCAGCACTTGCCCCGAAAGTATGCTAAGGCTATACGGGGGACCTTTGTTCGTCCAGTCGGTCAACCCATAACACCCGGATCTGTCCCGTGACCTCCTGCCCGCAGAGAGCCTTCGACACTTTGTCTGGCCTCGAGGTGCACCTAGCCTGGCACGACCACCGTGGTGGATGTCACCCCCCGCCACTTGGCGGCAACGTCACCGCCACATCCTGGCGAACGGCGGTTGTCGCGATCATTGGTGGCAAGCGAAAACTCGGTACCCGTACCCTACCCGATACCCGGCTACCCGTATCCGGCCGGGTACGGGTAGCCGTTTGCGACCCTGGTGCGGCCGGGTACGGGTAGAGCGTGAGTCCCTGGTGAGTCACCGTTTGTCACTCATTTCCCAACGTCTTGTCTCTTCTCACAATTCAAGTTCCTAGAATCAACCCACCCGCGCCTGCAACATGGCTTCATCCCAGAGGTCGCAATCGGGTACCCGATACCCGTACCCTACCCGATACCCGGCCGGGTACGGGTAGCCGGGTATCGGGTACCCGTTTGCGACCCTGGTGCGGCCGGGTACGGGTACGGGTAAGGAATCAAAACCCGTTTGCGACCTCTGGCTCAGACTCCGGCTCGCGGCTCCGGCTCGTGTCGTGTCGGAGTGCCGGCTGGGACGGAGGGGCCTGGCTGCGGTATGCAAGCGCATTGGCTTTGAGCCGGCCCGGCTCACTTGCGAGACAGGTGCAAGGCCATGCTCGATGAACACGGGCCTATCGTCTCGCGTCTTTGTACCCGATGATGTACAAATTGAAACGAAAAAGTGATGCTGCTGCTGCTGCGACTGTTGCTACTGCTGCTGCATGTAATTTGGCTAAGTGCTGGGGTTCTCTGCAAGCAGCGCTGATGATGCTCTCTCTCCACGAGTGTGGGGGATGGTATTTGTGTGTCTCTTGTGTGTCTCTTGTGTGTCTCTTGTGTGTCTCTTGTGTGTGTCTCTTGTGTGTCTCTGTCTGTGCCTGTGGTCTGTGTCTGCTTATTTCTGTCCGCCTGTCTCTGTGTGTGCCTGCCTGTCTGTGTCTCTGTTAAGTCATCCAGAAATATTTGTGTGTGTGTGTGTAGGCCTGTGTCTGCGTGTCTCTCTGAACTTCGTCTGGGCATTCCCGAGGCCGACTCAGTAATCAATACATAGCTGGTGAGGTGTATCATGAGTTACCCAGGATGCAATGTCGGTAAAATAGACACGTTAATAAATAGAAAGAAAAAAATCTATTCTGAATTTTAATGGTGCTGTTTGTTGCTGACCTTTGACCTTCTGAGGCTGTGCATCAACGGTTACTTCTCCGTCGCCGCGTGTTCCCTCCCAGGGGCGTCGGACGTCCAGATGAACGCTCTCGACAACCGGGAACTCATGACGGGAGAAATGATCATCATCGTCCTGGTGCTCGTCATGTGGGCAGGTGAGTGGATGGTTCTCCAGGTGAGTGGGTGGACCGCCAGGTGAATGGATGGTTCGCCAGGTGAGTGGGTGGACCACCAGGTGAGTGGCTGGACCGCCAGGTGAGTGGGTGGACCGCCAGGTGAGTGGCTGGTTCTCCAGATGAGTGGGTGGTTGGCCAGGTGAGTGGCTAGTTCACCAGGTGAGTGGCTGGACCGCCAGGTGAGTGGGTGGACCGCCAGGTGAGTGGCTGGACCGCCAGGTGAGTGGGTGGACCGCCAGGTGAGTGGCTGGACCGCCAGGTGAGTGGGTGGACCGCCAGGTGAGTGGGTGGACCGCCAGGTGAGTGGATGGTTCGCCAGGTGAGTGGATGGTTTGCCAGGTGAGTGGATGGTTCGCCAGGTGAGTGGATGATTCGCCAGGTGAGTGGATGGTTAGCCAGATGAGTGGCCGTGCTGCCAAGTGAATGGCCACACTCACCTGGCGGTGCTAGTCAGGCCAGATTTACCAACGCTATCATCACTAAATACAAAGACCCCCCCAGTATAGCGAGCACCTAAGAAGGCTGACACGGCACACGAGGGGGTGGGTAGCCAACACCACGCCCGGACGCCTTTGTCTCCCTAGTGGCGATGTTTACACGCCACACGAGGTACTCATTTGAGGCTGACTCGACCTAGGGGAGGCCCAGAACTCGCTCAGATAACTGTCACCGATGTTGGCCGTGAGCGGGAATCAAACTCGGGTCGTTAACCGTTGCACTTCCGCTCTCCACACTATCACCACCACCACCACCACAATCATCACCACCACCACCACCACCACCACAATCATCACCACTGTCCCCCCCTCTGCCCCCCCCACCTCCCCCAGCTGTCATCGCCCACTTCTGCCGCCAGTATGACATCATCAAGGACAACGACTCGAAGGAGAGCAAGGAGAAGGTGAAGATCTCCTCCAGCGAGAGCTCTCCAGACCGCTCCGAGGACAGCATCAAGCGCGGCAAGGTAGCCGGACAGGGCGGGGTTCATAATGGCCGTGTCGGATACGCTCAAAGCAGAGGTCGCAATCGGGTACCCGATACCCGTACCCTACCCGATACCCGGCTACCTGTACCCGGCCGGGTACGGGTAGCCGTTTGAGACCCTGGTGCGGCCGGGTACGGGTACGGGTAGGCCGTCAGTCACTGGTGAGTAACCGTTTGTCACTCATTTCCCAACGTCTTGTCTCTTCTCACAATTCAAGTTCCTAGAATCAACCCACCCGCGCCTGCAACATGGCTTCATCCCAGAGGACGCAATCGGATACCCGTACCCGTACCCTACCCGTACCCGGCCGGGTACGGGTAGCCGGGTATCGGGTAGGGTACGGGTACCCGTTTGCGACCCTGGTGCGGCCGGGTACGGGTAAGGAATCAAAACCCGTTTGCGACCTCTGGCTCAAAGCCAGCACAGCTACTGTGGTCAACTCCTAGATCCTCAGCCTCAGTCTAGATCTCACCCAGTTCATAATGGCCGTGTCAGATACGCTCAAAGCCAGCACAGCTACTACCTGTGGTCAACTCCTAGATCCTCAGGCTCGGTCTAGATCTCACCCGGTTCATAATGGCCATGTCGGATACGCTCAAAGCCAGTACAGCTACTACCTGTGGTCAACTCCTAGATCCTCAGGCTCGGTCTAGATCTCACCCGGTTCATAATGGCCATGTCGGATACGCTCAAAGCCAGTACAGCTACTACCTGTGGTCAACTCCTAGATCCTCAGCCTCGGTCTAGATCTCACCCAGTTCATAATGGCCGTGTCGGAGACTCTTGATCTAAAACCGCCGCGTACTGCACCTGGGTTCAAGCCCTGGATGTGAGTCTCGCTTGCTAGGTGGCAGGTACAGCAAGTAGGCCGTGGAGAATTCCATCACAGGCAAGGAACGGCCCTCGGAAGAAATGATATCGGCATCTCCTTCAGTAGGCCTCATTCTTGCGTCACTGCAGGGTGCTCGGTAATCGTCTGTTAAGGGCGGTTCGCCTGTGCGTCAGCCATCCGACATGTTGACGGTGTTTGCTTACATTTCGATTTAAAGCTTTCGTGACTGCAGGGATTCATCTTCTTGGTTCTTTCGGTAAAGTCACGTAGAAGGGAAGTAATAAAATAATAAAAATAAAACATAATAAAACAATTCTCACGACGTTTCGGCCACAACGCAAGCAGCCGTCCTCAGGTGAAAACCAGGTCCGTCGAGGCGCCTCGACGGACCTGGTTTTCACCTGAGGACGGCTGCTTGCGTTGTGGCCGAAACGTCGTGAGAATTGTTTTATTATGTTTTATTTTTATTATTTTATTACTTCCCTTCTACGTGACTTTACCGAAAGAACCAAGAAGTTTGCTTACATGTCGGGAGAAGTCAACGTCATCTTGCTAAGGTCAAATCGTGAATGCGCCTCAACTTTCTTAAGTACGGTTGCGACAAGACAGAGATGATGTTGTTTGGCTCTCCACATCAAGGGGCATCAATTGGATGGTTTTCGAATGGCCACACGTGAGACTGTCATTTGGTCAGAAGTCTCGTAGAGAAAGCTGCTAAAGACCGTCCGGCATCGCGTGGGCTTGTTGCGACCTAGTGCTCCACAGGGAGCGAGGAGGGGTCGGTAAGTAAGTCTGAGGTCAGAATGCTGGGTGGTACCGTCGACCTCGGTTTGACCTTTGAAGTCTGCGTGCGTAATGTCACCAACATCTCGTTATTTCATTTTACGGAACGGCTCGACCTGAGACTGACGCTGTCTCTCTTCCTAACGGCGAGAGGCTGGTGCATGCCTTCGTTTCGATACCTCTAATGCCTCGCTTTGCTGGCGTTTCTAAAAGTGTTTTAACACATTCCTGCGGAGGGAGCTGGTAGGAACGTTGGGTTGCTCGGTCAATGGCCAGGGTCAACGGCGGCGTGGTGTATTCCGCAAATATGGCCAACTGTGAGGGCAGGCACAAGCCGGTGTGAGTAGGTTAAACGTTGAGTTTTATAAGGGCACCACGGGGTGACCAGCCCCTCCCCACCCAGCCCCACCTCCCACCCAGCCCCACCCTCCCCACCCAGCCCCTCCCCACCCTCCCCACCCACCCCTCCCCTCCCAACCCCACCCTCCCCACCCAGCCCCTCCCTGCACGATGGACACAATAATCTATTGTGGGCTGGTGTAACCGGGAGGTTCCTACCAGTAAAATACATTACAATATGTATTTTAAAAACTCGGCAGCCCAGGTTTTAACCAAATCTAAATGGTTTGACCATCTTACTTCCATTCTTTCATCGCTGCTCTGGCTGCCGGTAAAGTACAGAATCGACCTCAAGATCCCGCTTCTCACGTATACATTGAATGGGCTGGCTCCGAAATATCTCCCATCGATCTGGTCAAGTTTTATAGACCACTGCGAAACACTTAGATCAGCTAATTCTGGTCCAGTCATCATTCCAAAGACAACACGACTGTGGTTGTGGTGGTGGTGGTGCTGGTTGTGGTGGTGGTGGTTGTGGTGGTTGTGGTGGTGGTTGTGGTGGTGGTTGTGGTGGTGGTGCTGGTTGTGGTGGTTGTGGTGGTGGTGGTTGTGGTGGTGGTTGTGGTGGTGGCTGTGGTGGTGGTGGTGGTGGTGGTGGTGGTGGTGTTGGTGGTTGTGGTGGTGGTTGTGGTGGTGGTTGTGGTGGTGGTTGTGGTGGTTGTGGTGGTGGTTGTGGTTGTGGTGGTGGTTGTGGTGGTGGTTGTGGTGGTGGTTGTGGTTGTGGTGGTTGTGGTGGTGGTTGTGTGTGTGTGGTGGTGGTGGTGGTTGTGGTGGTGGTTGTGGTGGTGGTGGTTGTGGTGGTGGTTGTGGTGGTGGTTGTGGTGGTGGTGGCTGTGGTGGTGGTTGTGGTGGTGGTTGTGGTGGTGGTTGTGGTGGTGGTTGTGGCTGTGGTGGTGGTGGTGTTGGTGGTGGTGGTGTTGTTGTTTTATTAGAGACGGAGCCTCCTGCAGCCAGACTCCGCGATAGTGGAGTCCCCTTCCTCGCTCCATTCGGGATTCTGAGTGTTTCACTTTTCAAATCGCCGTCTTAAAACTCACCTATTTGTACTACAGGCTTTCCCCGTAACTTAAGATTACTTAAGATTATATATTCTTTGGGTCTTTCGGTGAAAGTCGCGTAGATAGGTTCAAATAAAATAACAAAAATAACAAAAACTACGACGTTTCGATTGAAACGTCATAGTTTTATTTATTTTATTTTATTTATTTGACACTATCTAAGCGACTTTAACCGAACGACCCAAAGAACATAAATTCCTACAGTCACGCAAAGCTTTACGTCAACATGAACAGGAATGTTTACACGACCCCTGTTGTTGTTGTCGGCAAAACGCGCGTGCATTGCAAAGCGTGCGAATGAACACACGGGCACAGGCATCGAGTGATAGATGAAGATTACGACAAAGTGTCTGTGAGGTGTGCACGCGTCTCTCTGTGTGTGCGTGTGTGTCTGTCTGTGCGTGTGTGAGCGGTAGTGTAGCGGTTAGCGCGCTGCGCTATGAACCTGGCGACCTGCGTTCGATTCCCGCTCACGGCTAACACCAGTGACGATTATCTGAACCGGTCCTGGGCCTCCCTAGGTCGACTCAGCCTTAAATGAGTACCTGGTGCGGTGTGTAAACATCGCCACTGGGGAGACAAAGGCGGTCGGGCGTGGTGCTGGCCACCCACCCCCTCGTGTACCGTTCCGGCCTTCATAGGTGCTCGCTAACAGCACTTGCCCTACAGTCTGTTAAGGCTATACGGGGATCTTTGTCTTTGTCTGTGTGTGTGTATGTGTGTGTATGTATGTGTGTGTATGTGTGTGTATGTGTGTGTCTTATGTGTGTGTGNGTGTGTGTGTGGTGTGTGTGTGTATGTGTGTGTGATANGTGTGTGTGNGTTGTGTGATGTGATGTGTGTCTGTGTGGNGTGTGTGGAGTGTGATGTGTGTGTCTGTAGTGTGTGTCTGTATTGTGTGTCGTTGTGTGTGCTGATGTGTGTGTCTGTATGNGTGTGTCTGTATGTTGTGTCTGTATGTGTGGTCTGTATGGTGTCTGTATGTGGTGTCGTATGTGGTGTCTGATGTGTGTGTCTGTATGTGTGTGTCTGTATGTGTGTGGTATGTGTGTGTCGATGTGTGTGTCTGTGTGTCTGTATGTGTGTGTATGTGTGCGTGTGTGTCTGTTGTGCTGTATGTGTGCGTGTGTGTGTCTGTGTGTTGTCTGTGTATGTCGTGTGTGTGTCTGTGGTGTCTGTATGGTATGTGTGTGTCCGTGCCGGCTCATGCGCGGTAACAGCACTTGCCCCAACAGCCTGTTTCGGTATATGGGAGATCTTTGTGTGTGTGTGTGTGTCTGTCTGTGTGCACTGTGGGTGTTGTCTGTATGGGAGCGGTAGGGGCCATCCATAAATGACGTCACGCACCTAGGGGGGGGGGTCAGACATTTGTGACGATGTGTGACGAGGTGAAGGGGGGGGGGGTGAGAAATGTGACGTCACATCAAAATGTGCAACTTTAAATGAATATAGACAACACGTTCTACTTAATTAAATAGACGTTTCAATAAAGTTTTCTCCTACAACATCAGAGTGCAGCGCCACATTAAATACGCACTACAATGACAATAGTTTAAAGCGATTTGAAGCATGTTTTATTTTTTTTGGGGGGGGGGCAGAGCTTTGTGACGTCATATTTGAGGGGGGGTCTGACTTTTTGTGACGCCGTGTGACGAAGGGGGGGGGGGTCTAAAATCGTCCAAAATCGCGTGACGTCATTTATGGACGGCCCCATAGTGCAACGGTTAGTGCTGCGCCGCGCTACGAGCCAGACGAACCGAGTTCCATTCTCGCTCACGGCCAACACCAGTGACGACTCTCTGAATCGGTCCGGAGTCTCTCCTAGGTCGACTCAGCCCAAACTAAGTAACCTCTTGCGCTGTGTAAACATCGCCACTGGGGGAGACAAAGGCGGCCGGGCGTGGTGCTGGTCACCCCACCCCCTCGTGTGCCGTGCCGGTCTTCATAGGTGCAACTCGCTAACGGCACTTGCCCCTACAGTCTGTGAAGGCTACCTGGGGTGCCTTTGTGCGCACGGATGCAAATTCCCGAGCCGTGCAGCCCTGAATGCAAATGGTGAGCTTCAATTCTTCTTCCCTGGAGCTGCAACACCGTACGATGGGAAGTGTGATTGTGTGTGAACGTGTGTGAACGCGTGTGAACGCGTGTGTGTGTGTGTTGTAGGGGAGCGGTGGTGCAGCGGTTAGCGCTACGCTGCGCTACGAACCCGGCGACCCGGGTTCGATTCCCGCTCACGGCAAACACCCAGTGACGATAATCTGAACCGGTTCTGGGCCTCCCCTAGGTCGACTCAGCTTCAAATGAGTACCCGGTGCGATGTGTAAACATCGCCGCTAGGGAGACAAAGGCGGCCGGGCGTGGTGTTGGCCACCCCACCCCTCGTGTGCCGTGCCGGCCTTTATAGGTGCTCGCTAACAGCACTTGCCCCTACAGTCTGTTAAGGCTACACGGGGGATCTTTGTCTATGTGTGGGGAGCGGTGGCATCGTGGTTAGCATTGCGCTACGCGACGAACGAGGCGACCTCAGTTCCATTCCTTCTCATCGCGGCCACCACCACTACCAGTGACGATTATTTAAACCGGTTGTGGGTCTCCCCTAGGTCGACTTGGCCTCAAATGAGTACCGGGAGACAAAGGCGGCCGTGCCGGGATGCTGGCCACCCACCCCCTCGTGTACCGTGTCGGCCTTCATAGATGTCCCGCTAAAAGCACTTGCCCCACCAATCTGTTAAGGCTATACGGGGCGTCTTTGTCTTTATATATATAGACACACAGACGCATATGGAACTGTGTACATGTGCGATAATTCACGTAATGGCCCGTGCTGCCAATAAGAAACTACCCAATTTTTTTTTTAATGAACCAAAAATCCATGCTTCTCTAATAGAATACGCACACATACAAGCCTGCTAATGCGTCGAAAGATTCCCTGGCTGCAAGCGCCAAGCGCACTATCGCCTGGCCATATTTCCGCCACGATGCATTATACAGAATTTATAAATATAAATTGTGTGTACGACTGTGTGTGTGTATATATGGATAGATGGGGAGCGGTAGTGTAGCGGTTAGCGCTACGCTGCGCTACGAACCTGGCGACCCGGGTTCGATTCCCGCTCACGGCCAACGCCGGTGACGATGATCTGAGCCGCTCCTGGGCCTCCCCTAGGTCGACTCAGCCTGAAATGAGTACCTGGTGCGGTGTGTAAACATCGCCACTGGGGAGACAAAGGCGGTCGGGCGTGGTGCTGGCCACCCACCGCCTTGTGCACCTTTCCAGCCTACATAGGAGCTCGCTAACAGCACTTGCCCCCACAGTCTGTTAAGGCTACACGGGGGATCTTTGTCTTTATCTTTACATATGAAATTGTGTACATGCACGATAATTCATGTAATGGTCCTTGCTGACAATACGAAGCGACACAAAAAAATAAAAATCCATGCGCTGTAATAGAATCCGCACCGATACAAGCGTGCTAACGCATTCCCAATTGACGTAATGGTCGTTAATGACGCGGGCAAGGGATTCCACAGGACGGAGGGGGGAGGCAGGGGGCAGGGGGAGGGGGCAGGGGGCAGGGGGCAGGGGCAGGGGGGAGGGGCAGGGGGCAGGGGGGCAGGGGGCAGGGGGGAGGGGGCAGGGGGGAGGGGGGAGGGGGCAGGGGGGAGGGGGGGGCCTCGCTCCTTGATGGATCCACGTGGCTCTTCCTGTACCGGACAGGGTCACGGGGGGGAGGGGGGTCGCCGATATTTTAACGATCACATCGAGTAACCTCGTTAGCCGTATTGTCGATGTGTCGTATTGTCGATGGATCAGTGGCCCTCTGCCCCCCCTCTCTCTCCCCCCTGCCGCCCCACCAACAAATCTGGGCGTTAATGACGAACGTCACCGAGGTGGGGACCGTCTTAATTAGTAATTAGCGATGTCGGTGTAATGATTTGAACGCACGTTGGTGGGGTCACGTTTGTTTTTGGGTCGTTTATTTTTTGCCATCCAGGGCATCGAGTTCCTTTTTGTAGGAAGGCGCTTTCATAAATGTATTTAGGAACAAAAATATATCGTTCTTATCGGAAGGTTAAAATGCGTATGTTGATGCACATGTTGTCGCTGTCGGTTCGGTTTAGGCTGGGGATGCATTCCTGAAAGGTGCAAAGATGAATGTGTGTATGTTGATGTGTGTATGTTGATGTGTGTATGTTGATGTGTGTATGTTGATGTGTGTACGTTGATGTGTGTATGTTGATGTGTGTATGTTGATGTGTGTATGTTGATGTGTGTATGTTGATGTGTGTATGTTGATGTGTGTATGTTGAACTCTCGCAACGCGCTAATGGGAGGTGAATATCGAAACGACGTAAATCACAAACGATTTATGGCGTAGTACAGTGGTTTCAAGTTTCAAGTTTCATTGATTAGGTATAGCCTTGTGAGCCATTCGGCTCTTGAATCGGGTGCAACCGCAACAAACAAAAAACAAAAACATCAACAAAAAAACATCTTAAAGTGAATATGTGACTAAGTGCAAACAGAAATTTCAAGAAAAGACAGCAAAATATTGCAGAAAAAGCACCGTACACCAACACTGTGTGCAAAAATCCCAGTGGGATGCAAGTCAAACAACAACAACCACAAGACAACTTAGATTAAGGCCATCAGTCTAACCCTGTACTACAACAAACAAACATGGCCAAACCGAAAAACTTTTCAAAAATCACCAAAATAAAGCCATGAAAGCAATGAAACAGTGATCATAGGAACTGTGACCGAATTTTCACAATTAACGACGTCAACAACATGTACTACCAAACCCTGCAGCCATAGCTGGCTGCATGAGTCACTCCACAACAGCAGCAGGAGCATCAGTCGGAGTATCAACATTTGGTGGTGGAGGTGAAAGCTGAGAGGCGACGATACGGGAAAGGATGGATGATGCTGTCAGCGACGTCAGTGTAGCAGCATGAATCATAATATAGTGACGACGTATCTGAGAAACGACGCTATAAAGCCGGAGACGTACCTCCAGGTATTATTACTGTGGCACGATTCGTAATTATCATTTTTTTTCGATTTAAAGCTTTCGTGACTGCAGGGATTCATCTTCTTGGTTCTTTCGGTAAAGTCACGTAGAAGGGAAGTAATTAAATAATAAAAATAAAACATAATTAAATTTCGATTTAAAGCTTTCGTAACTGCAGGGATTGATCTTCTTGGTTCTTTCGGTAAAGTCACGTAGAAGGGAAGTAATTAAATAATAAAAATAAAACATAATTAAATTTCGATTTAAAGCTTTCGTGACTGCAGGGATTCATCTTCTTGGTTCTTTCGGTAAAGTCACGTAGAATGGAAATAATAAATAAAAGAAATAAAACTTAATAAAATAATTCTGAATGACTTCAGACTCTGTCTCCTCGACAGACCTGCTCTCCGCCTGAGGACGGCTGCTTGCGTTGTGGCCGAAACGTCGTGAGAATTATTTTATTATGTTTTATTTTTATTATTTTATTAATTTCTATCATTTTTTTTTGTTTAGGCCACGTAACAATCTGACCAAATACATTGGCGTCGTGTATATCCCTCCACCACCCCAGCCAGGCCAAACAAACGAAGTTGCCACGCATTGTACTATTATATCGGCTCAGAATCATCCGGTCAGTTTGCTGCGTTGGGTGGTGGAGGGGCTTACTGCACAGATGTGCCCAGAGCGGTCTAACCCTAACATGTAGTGAGAATTGTAAATACAAATATCGGCTCGACTTGATTTGGCAACATATGGAGGGCCAGGGCAATCGGTCTCTTATCAAGACACTGAACTCATAATCGATGATGATATGGGTCTGAGCCATGGGTATCCCTCTGTATACAAAACCAGGAATCTCCGAGATCTTGGGTTCAAGCCAGAGGTCGCAACTGGGTACCCGATACCCGTACCCTACCCGATACCCGGCCGGGTACGGGTAGCCGTTTGCAACCCTGGTGCGGCCGGGTACGGGTACGGGTAAGGAATCAAAACCCGTTTGCGACCTCTGGTTCAAGCCTTGGGTCTGGGTGCCTCTTAACATTCTGCGCCAGAAATCTTTGAACTACAGGGGTTTGAGTTCCGGGCCTGGGCGTCTTTTACATCACTGAACCGGCACGCACCACTGAGAACCCTGGGTTCGAACCCCGGGGTTCAGTCACCCGTGATTAGGCCGGGTTCTCAAGCGGAGTGAGTCTCATGGTTCTAGATTTGAAGCTTTCGTGACTGCAAGGATTCATACTCTTAGTTCTTTCGGTAAAGTCACGTAGATAAAAAATAATAAAATTATAAAAATAAAACAATAAAAATCACGACGTTTCGGAGGCAAATTATTTTGTCAAGGCGCTCTTCTTCCACCTCCAACCCAGCTTAAATATACGCTCCAAGCTTGGTGGTGTTTCATTCTTCACCTGAGGACGGCTGCTTGCGCTGTAGCCGAAACGTCGTGAAAATTATTTTATTATGTTTTATTTTTATTCTTTTATTATTTTCCTTCTACGTGACTTTACCGAAAGAACCAAGAAGAAGAGGACTTGTATCGTTGGAAGCAGCTGGTGATTTTTCATTCCATCGGTCTTTACGTACGTCGCGCGTCGCTGACCGTGCCGGCGTTTGTCTCCGTGTCCCGGGCGCAGTACACGAAGACGCCAACGATCAACATCATCGAAGTATGACCTCCTCTGGGGGAGCGAGCGAGAGAGATCCCCGCGAGCCAGGCAACGCGACACCCGAGGGGAGCGAGAGACAGAGAGAGAGCGCGCCAGGAGAGCTGTGGATTCGTGATCGTCGACGCTTCCTTTCCCGTAACTAATTTGATCGTTCTCCTTTCGACCCACGATTGCCGCACGTCGCGCCGTCCGCGCTGAGACGCGGAATCCGTTCGAGGAAATCTTGCAGCGGGGTGTGATCGCCGCCCCTGCCTTCCTGCTGTTATTCTCCCCCCTCCCTCCCTCCCCCAAATCCGTGTTGTTAGAGAATGGAATCCGCTGAAGCGGACATTGCAGAGTTACCTCTGAGAGCTTTTGAAAGTGACGTCTGTTCCGCACACGTGGACAGTAGTGGTGGAGTGGTGGGTGGAGGGCACTTCCGTGACTCTGCCGTACGAGCGTAACGGATGTCGCTTAATTAATGGGGGGAGGGGGGTGTGGGTGGATGTTTTACTTTCGCAGGGCTGGTCCGTGATCGCGACCCGCCCAGAAAGCTGGACACGTTGTTTTTCTCGTCTCGTCCGCCACACCTGGGCCCAGCAGGTGGTGCATTTTCCTGCTCGTTGCAGAGATTCGCAGTTTCGAATCCGGTGCGCCCCCGCCTCGGTCGACCGTGTAGCGCACGCAAGTTAACCGCGTGACGTGCACGTGCCGTCCGCGTGGCAGCGGACGCTAAAGGTCCCCCCGGACGTCGTCGTCGCGACACGAGGAGGCCACCGCGTGTCGGCGTCGCGGTCGGCGTTTGCTAAATTTGTAAAAAATTATACCACGAAACAATTTGGAACGCGATCGCAGCACGGCGACCGATCTCCACGCCCCGCACTTACCGGCGGACGTAATAGCCCACTCGCAGGCCGGGCGCCGAAGTCGCCTTGCGCCAAACAGGGACAGCTGCCGCCGGGGGTGCCCTTAGAATCGTTTGAGATGGGATGAGGTGGTATGGTTATGACCTGAGATGGACTTCGAAGGGCCTTCGTTTTAGCAGTGGATCTACCCAAGGGCTGATCAACCTGACAGCCCAAAGTTGGCTGCCAAGTTGAGGAGGCGGCCTAAACTCTCTGGGACGATTTCCGTTTCATGGGCTGCTCCGAATTCCCTACCTCTTTTTTTTCCACTGCACAGCTGACCAGTGCTAGGTGGCCGTGCCGGGGCCATGCCGGGCTGGCCCGGTAGGCGCCACGTTCTTCCCCCCCCTGCCTACGTCACTCGCCGTGCCATGACGCTGCACCATCGCAGTGTTTCCCCGAGTGACGTCACACGCAACAGACGCGTCGTTAGCCCCGCCCCTGCTTGGCTCCGCCCCCCTCCCTCGCCCACCTGGTGCCAGTTTCAGAAGTCTGCTCGTGAGGCCAGCGGCGTATCGCCAATTGGTTTCTGTGCTCGGCTCGGCAAACCAGGCGCAATGGAAAAACCACACGTTTCACGATGGCCCCGGGCTGGCTTGGACACGTGGTAGTGGATAAACGTGGGGGTAGTCGTGTTCAAGTTTCAATCCAGTGGTGGTGATGATCGTGGCCGCAGCAATAATGCCTCGGCATTAAGCGGGATCCAACCCCCGCTCGGGACATTTTACGCTGGATCCCGAGAGCCATGCTCACCCAGGGGGAAGACTATTGATGGGGGGGCCTCTACGCTCTGTATGTATATAAAACACACGCATGCACAATTATCCTGCATTGTTGAGAAGAGGGGCGGAAAAAAAATAAGACGGCCAAATGCATATTTGACTTGAACTGAAAAAAGTATTTAACCATTGTGTACAACAATCCTGGAAGTACGCACGCACACATGCACGGCAGGGTTGCCACCCGCCCTGGTGTTCACCAGGGAGCTTCCCTCCTTGTCGAGTGAGGCCGCTGCTGCTCCTGGGACATCTCCAAGTCTTCCCGGCACATTACCAGTCCCGGTGTTTGTCAGTGGCGTAATGAATAGCAATCGTGACGATGATGATGATGATGCAGCACTCGAGACAATGAGTTCACATGTAGTGGATAGGTGAGTGGGTGGGTGAGTCAGTGGGTTGGGTGGGTCAGCGGATGGGTGAGTGGGTGCGTGGGTCAGTGCATGGGTGAGTGAGTGGGTGGGTCAGTGGGTTGGGTGAGTCAGCGGATGGATGGGTGAGTGAGTGGGTGGGTCAGTGGGTTGGGTGGGTCAGCGGATGGGTGAGTGGGTGCGTGGGTCAGTGCGTGGGTGAGTGATTGGGTGGGTCAGTGGGTTGGGTGGGTCAGCGGATGGGTGAGTGAGTGGGTGGGTCAGTGGGTTGGGTGGGTCAGTGGATGGGTGAGTGGGTGCGTGGGTCAGTGCATGGGTGAGTGGGTGGGTGGGTCAGTGGGTTGGGTGAGTCAGCGGATGGGTGAGTGAGTGGGTGGGTCAGTGGGTTGGGTGGGTCAGTGGATGGGTGAGTGGGTGCGTGGGTCAGTGCATGGGTGAGTGAGTGGGTGGGTCAGTGGGTTGGGTGGGTCAGCGGATGGGTGAGTGGGTGCGTGGGTCAGCGGATGGGTGAGTGGATGAGTAGATGGACGAATGGGTAAGTTGAGAGGCGGGTGAGTGGATGAGTAAGAGTGGGTGAGTCGGGCGAGTGAGTGGGTGTGACATTTAAAGTCCCGGTTTTTGTCCACTATGTACTCGTCGTCGTCGTGATGATGATGATGATGATCCACCACTCAAGACGACGCGTTTACAGGGAGCTCTCTCCTATTTCGCGATCGTGAGATAAGTCTTCTTCATCACATGATCTGCCCCGGGATTTTTTCACAACTCAAGTGGCAACCCTTACACACACACACACAGACAGACACACACCTCCTGCCTAACGCATTTGAATTTTCTTTACAAAACTTGACCTTTGATCTTCTTCGACCCTTAACCCGTTTAAGCTTGTACAGTTTTCCTGGGCGGTTTTGAGGAAATTTGATGGATCGCAAAAAGAAATGGAGTTCATTCAACGATGTTGACGTGCGGGTGTGCAAAGTTCCTGTAGATACGACCAAGAGTTTGTGTTTTCTTTTTCCAAACACCTATCTCTCGTTTTTAACAAAGAAATCTAAAAAAAAACCCACCTACAGCAGAACTGTGAACTTATTCGTAATTACAGCGGAAGCAATGCGCTTGTAGTTTCAGGTTAAGCGGAATCTCAAGTCGGGCACAGCGCATGATGGCCTGGATGTGGAGAATGTTTAAACAAAAAAAATCCCCGTTGCCATGCCTGAAGCCTGGAACGTTTCCTTGCGTGTGGCATGTACCTGCGTATCCAGTATGCATTCACGCTTACACTCCTAAATCCAAGCCGGGTCAAAACGTTATGATTCATACGTTAAATTAATTATTCTAAATTTGTGTTAATAAGAGGCGACAATCCCCAACGCGATTGTGTTCATTTAAGCGATTTCATTTTAAGCAATTAATAAAACAAAAACCACATCCATACCAGATTTGTATTAACTTCTGAGTTTCCTGCACAAATGCATCTTAACGGGGGGGGGGGGGGGGGGAGGGGGGGGGGTAGAGCCATTCCCGAAATTTTAAACACTTTAATTAATTATTGTGACACAAAATTTAATGGTGTTTTTTTTCCTTTCCATTAATTAAGTAAAATTAGCCCAACATCTGAATGTGGCAGGGCCCCGTTGAAAACCATCTCGTGAGATTCAGCGATGCTTTTTCTGGGGAATTAATAAAAAATTCTGTTAGTATTGTAATTAATATTACTTAACTTAAATGTGATTAAATTATTCACGTTATTTAATAATATATTCCTTCATTCTGCGACCGGGATTTGAACTCGCGACCTTCTTGTTGAGGGGCGAGCACTCTCACCGTTGTGCCACGCAAGCTACGACGTCAAACGCGAACAGTTCCGAGTACAGGCAGTCCTCGTTTAACGCGCGTGTCGTCATCGTAGTAGATGCGTTTTAAGCGTAAACTATTTACCCACGAGTAACGTAATAACGATAAAGTTTGGCGAGATACGAGTGAGATGGCGGGACAAAACACCGTTACTGCATCATTCCGCGAACTCTATCGCTACCACCGCTCAGCGGCGCAGCTCAAGAAGGGAATTAATTCTAGATTGAAGCTTTCGTGACTGCAAGGATTCATATTCTTAGGTTTTTTTCGGTAAAGTCACGTAGGTAAAAATGAAAATTTATAAAAGTAAAATAAAAAAAATAGTTTACACAACAAAGGCTCATTCCTAACAGCGTGCTTCAGCCGCACCGAACCTCACAAAAACAATATCCAGGACTACCTTGGCTCCTCCCACCCTCAACCAGTATATATACAAATACTGTGTTCTTGGAATTTCTCTCACTTGATACAGCTATCGTGCTGTGACGGTTCCACCTGAAGACGGAAGCTTGTGTTGCCTCCGAAAAGTCGTGATTTTTATTTTTATTTTACTTTTATTAATTTTAATTTTTTACCTACGTGGCTTTACCGAAAAAAAACCCAAGAATATCAAGAAGGGAAGTTCGTCGACCACTCAGAAACCGCGTTTTAACAGGCACGTGTTCCGCATCATGACGGCGCGAGCGTTCCGCGTCGTGCGAAGTGTTCCGAAATGGAAGAACCGCGTCGTAGCGTAAACACAGCGCCGTGTCAACACCGCCGCGCGTTTAAGCGAGGACTCGTCGTACATTGAGCGTCTAATTTTATATCGCGTGTTTATTTCCCACCCGGGTGGATCAAGTTTTTAAGTTCGATTCCACACCACCTGCGAATACCCCGCAGCCTTCGTCAACACTTGCGTTGACCAGCGCGGTGAAGTATGGTCGTACGAATCCCATGAACGACGCGGCATGGGGGAGGCTTGCGGCCAGCAGTGGATGGACGACGGCTGTGAATTATTATATATTTTTATTATCGTTCGATGTTTTGTTTTATATATTTCCATGTATGAGATTATTGTTTAAGATCATGGTACACCACAAAGTCCGTAGCACTGACTTTCAAAACAAGCAATAAATTTCACATCCCGGAATACGTCCGTGCAAAAAAAAATGTTTATAAAACCTTTATTCTAGATAAAAAATGTAATTTGAAAAAATGTAATAAAGTTTATGCAGTATCGTGAATGGATGAGTTGATATATTTTTGCGTTCTAAAAATCTCTACTTTTTCTTTTCCTCTTGATGATGACGATGATCCTGCCGATGGGCGTTCTCATGTTGACGATGAGAATGATGATGGAATTGTGATGGTTGCGATGATGATGGGAATTGTGATGGTGTTGATGATGATGAAAATGATGTTGGTTGTGGTTCTCATTATAATGGTGGTAGTGCTGATGATCATGATGATGGTGATGATACTGATGTGGCTTATTGGTGTCTGACATGGCCATTATGAACCACCTCTTCGCATGAACACAGTTCACCGGCTGAGTGGTCGATTGACAATGTGAGTCATACATTCGAAACGCGGGGGCTATGGGAATTCCTCTGAGGCTGCTGAATTCACAACGAGAACACACACGTGCACGCACACACGCATGTACGAGCACACACGTACAAAAATACATACACACACGCAAACACACGGTACACATGTACACATACACACGCGTACATACAGATACACTCGTACACACGCGCGCAGACGCACACAGACACATGCATGCATTTACAAACATACGTTTGTATGCAAACAGGTACTTGCACATACACGCACAACACGCATTGCACATGTGCACAGAGATAGACACATGCAGACATGCATGCGCACACGCACACGCGCAATTAGTAAAACGTGACATTTAAACTCTAAACAACTCATAGCTGACTTCCGTTAATTTAAAATGGTTCATAAATTATTCATATTTCATTAATTATACTTTGACAGTGGCTGCAGTGCTACGCTCAGAACCATTTAATATTTAGCAATCTCACAATCTGACAATTTTAAATGGGTGTAAAAGGAAAAGTTAAATTAGCAATATTTAATCGTCTTCATCATCATCANCCCCCCCCCAATCGTCATTACCATAATTCTTAGCACCATTAGCTCAACCAGCATCATCACTAATACCAAGACTATCACAACTACTACCAACATCATCATCATCACCACAACCATCTCCATCATCATCATCACTACAACCATCATCACAACTATCATCATCATCACTACGACCATCTCCCATCATCACCACAACCATCATCACCATCACCACAACCATCATCACCACAATCAACATCACCACAATCATCTCCATCATCATCATCATCATCACTACAACCATCTCCCATCATCACCACACCTCATCACTACAACCATCTCCATCATCATCATCATCACCACATCATCATCATCACAATCATCTCCATCATCATCATCATCACTACAATCATCCCATCATCACCACAACCCTCATCACTACAACCATCTCCCATCATCACCACAACCCTCATCACTACAACCATCTCCATCATCATCATCATCACCACAATCATCATCATCACCACAATCATCTCCATCATCACCACAACCATCTCCATCATCATCAACTTGGGCCGCCGGATTCGTAGCACAGCGTGCTAACCGCTACACTACCACTCCCCGCACCACCACCATCACCACCACCATCACCACCACCACCACCCTAGCGATGGCATCATCTTGCCTGTGCCGTAGCGATGGGGGTGTCCGGCTTGCGGAGGATGGCGCTCCCCCGTTCCCCCAGCGCAGGCTTCACCATGCCGCCGTGGTGAAGTATGGAGCTGTCCTTGATGGTTCGGTACTCGCGCAAGCAGAGGACCATCACTGCTACACACGCGCACGCACAAAGACTACTACGTCTCGTGGCCACGACCACCACCACCACCACTACCCACTAAAGGCAAAGGTCCCCGTATAGCCTGCACAGACTGTCAGGGGCAAGTGCTGGTAAGCGAGCGCCGGTGAAGGAAGGCCGGAATGGTGCACGTGGGGAGGGCGGCGGGGAAGACTACTCTCGCCCGGCCGCCTTTGTCTCTCTAGCGCTGATGTTACTAAACCACAGCAGATGCTCATTCATCAGGCTGAATCGACCCAGGGGAGGCCCCCGTATAGCCTCTGCAGACTTATTGGGGCATCTGTGAAAGGCCGGCATGGTTCACGAGGGGGTGGGTGGCCAGCACCACGCCCGACCGCCTTTGTCTCCCCAATGGCGATGTTTACACACCGGCACCAGGCACTCAATTGAGGCTGAATCGACCTTGGGGTGGCCCATGACCAGTTCGGGTAATCATCACTCATGTGAACGGGAATCGAACTCGGGTGATCGGATTCGCACACAAAGACATTAATTCACTCACAATAGCTCTGACATGGTCATTAGGGTGCCACGGTGGCTAGGAGATGTTAGCTACCTCGCCTGGTATGCAGGAGGTCGTGGGTTCAATCCCGACCCTGACGACTGCTGCATATTTGGAGTTTGCGTCTCTCTCTCTTTCATCATCATCACGGTGGCTAGGAGATGTTAGCTACCTCGCTGGTATGCAGGAGGTCGTGGGTTCAAACCCGACCCTGATGACTGCTGCATATTTGGAGTTTGCGTCTCTCTCTCTTTCATCATCATCACGGTGGCTAGGAGATGTTAGCTACCTCGCCTGGTATGCAGGAGGTCGTGGGTTCAATCCCGACCCTGACGACTGCTGCATATTTGGAGTTTGCGTCTCTCTCTCTTTCTCATCATCACGGTGGCTAGGAGATGTTAGCTACCTCGCCTGGTATGCAGGAGGTCGTGGGTTCAATCCCGACCCTGACGACTGCTGCATATTTGGAGTTTGCGTCTCTCTCTCTTTCCATCATCACGGTGGCTAGGAGATGTTAGCTACCTCGCCTGGTATGCAGGAGGTCGTGGGTTCAAACCCGACCCTGACGACTGCTGCATATTTGGAGTTTGCGTCTCTCTCTCTTCTCATCATCACGGTGGCTAGGAGATGTTAGCTACCTCGCCTGGTATGCAGGAGGTCGTGGGTTCAACCCGACCCTGACGACTGCTGCATATTTGGAGTTTGCGTCTCTCTCTCCCATCATCACGGTGGCTAGGAGATGTTAGCTACCTCGCCTGGTATGCAGGAGGTCGTGGGTTCAATCCCGACCCTGACGACTGCTGCATATTTGGAGTTTGCGTCTCTCTCTTTCATCATCATCACGGTGGCTAGGAGATGTTAGCTACCTCGCCTGGCATGCAGGAGGTCGTGGGTTCAATCCCGACCCTGACGTCTGCTGCTAGATATTTGGAGTTTGCGTCTCTCTTTCTCTCTCATCATCACGGTGGCTAGGAGATTTAACTACCTCGTCTGGTATGCAGGAGGTCGTGGGTTCATCCCGACCCTGACGTTTGCTGCTGGATATTTGGAGTTTGCGTCTCTCTCTCATCATCATCACGGTGGCTATGAGATGTTAACTACCTCGCCTGGTATGCAGGAGGTCGTGGGTTCAACCCGACCCTGACGACTGCTGCATATTTGGAGTTTGCGTCTCTCTCTCTTTCATCATCATCACGGTGGCTAGGAGATGTTAGCTACCTCGCCTGGTATGCAGGAGGTCGTGGTTCAATCCCGACCCTGACCACTGCTGCATATTTGGAGTTTGCGTCTCTCTCTCATCATCATCACGGTGGCTAGGAGATGTTAACTACCTCGCCTGGCATGCAGGAGGTCGTGGGTTCAATCCCGACCCTGACGTCTGCTGCTGGATATTTGGAGTTTGCGTCTCTCTCTCATCATCATCACGGTGGCTAGGAGATGTTAACTACCTCGCCTGGTATGCAGGAGGTCATGGGTTCAATCCCGACCCTGACGCCTGCTGCTGTATATTTGGAGTTTGCGTGTCTCTCTCTCTCTCATCATGATCACGGTGGCTAGGAGATGTTAACTACCTCGCCTGGTATGCAGGAGGTCGTGGGTTCAATCCCGACCCTGACGTCTGCTGCTGTATATTTGGAGTTTGCGTCTTTCTCTCTCATCATCATCACGGTGGCTAGGAGATGTTAACTACATCGCCTGGTGTGCAGGAGGTCGTGGGTTCAATCCCGACCCTGACGACTGCTGCTGTATATTTGGAGTTTGCGTGTGTGTGTCTCTCTCTCCCGTTAGTTGCGTATATTTTTTTCCAGGATCCTCCGGTTTCTCCCTCCGCATTTAGAATCAACATGCGTTCAGACTATTTGGCTGCTATGAATTTCGTTAGGCTATAATTTGTGGCCAGGTCGCTACTGAAACAAAGGAGCTATCCAGCTCAGTGGGCCTTACTTGGTAAAATTTTTAAAAATTTCGATTTAAAGCTTTCGCGACTGCAGGGATTCATCTTCTTGGTTCTTTCGGTAAAGTCACGTAGAAGGGAAATAATAAAATAATAAAAATAAAACACAATAAAATAATTCTCACATCTGAAGACGCTGTCTCCCCGACAGACCTGGTCTTCACCTGAGGACGGCTGCTTGCGTTGTGGCCGAAACGTCGTGAGAATTGTTTTATTATGTTTAATTTTTATTATTTCCCTTTTAAAAAATTGTTTCGTACTTTTTAGTTGATAATGAGCCCCTGGGAGAGAGGGCGACAAAGAGACACACCGCGGATTTCAATACTCAACCTCTTGACCTTAGCTCAGTGTCCCTAACCCAGGCAATTATGAAACCCCTTAGGCGACAATTAAAACAAAAATGTGCCTTTATACTTTTCGACATTTGGTGTTGTCGAACACCGGCGGTGAGAACAGGCCATGCAGGAGGTTGCCTCTCGTGTAAGGGCAATCGGTTTAAAAGACAATGCGTACATTTCATTACCTGCATATTTAGCCACAGGTACGTGTGGTTAATGTCGACTTGATGATGCCTTGCAATAGGTATCGATTCGGTGTTTGAAAATCTCACACCTTCCGTTTTATTTCCATGCAGGGTAAAGCCTATTCTCATTTGATACCGGTTAAAAAAACCCAAAAAAGCGTCCCATACACACATCCCAAAAACGTTTGCATTGCCTCACCAATCCAGAGGAGGAAGACTGTGACCGTGAGCACACCCTCACTCGCAAAGTAGTGAGCGTTGACTCCGACACCCAATCCAGTCTCTGGAACAAACACAAAAGATACCCACGTTTCGCCTTAACAGACTCGTTCGGAACAGTGCGTAAGCGAGTAGCAGCAGCAGCACATACGAAGGCCGGCACGGCACACGAAGCGGGCTGGGTGGGTAGCGGGCACGTCACGTGGGCAGTAGCAGCGCACCTCATCCGTGCGACGCCAGGGACGAGGTGACCGCCACCTCCTCGTCATCCTCCTCGCATGCACCATCCCAGCAATAACAACCACCACCACTTTCATCACCTACAACAGCATCGCTCATCATCTCCACCCTTCGTCATTCGCACTACCACCACACACACACATCCCAACATTAACAACAACAACAACCACCACCTCACACACATCCCAACATTAACCACAACCACCACCACCTCACACACACATCTCAACAATAACAACAACACACCACTAGCACCACCACCACCACTAACACTACCACCATCACCACCTCTTACACACATCCCAACATAACCCCAACCACCACCACCTCTCACACACATCCCAACATTAACCACAACAACCACCACCACACACACACACACATCCCAACAACAACAACCACCACCACCACCACCTCCTGTCCGCATGCCCGGTCACCCACCTCCTCCGTGCGCCGAAAGCGACGTGGCCGCAGACAGCGACGACGACGACGGTGACGAGGACGACGATGATGATGAAGATCGTGACGACGACGAGTTGTTGTTGTTGCTGTCTCGCTGCTCGTCGCTGTCCCCCTCCGGGGGGTGCTGAAGCGCAGGCCGGGGCTGGGCTCGCTGGCCGCCCCCCGCGGCCCAGCGCCTGCACGGCCACCACGTAGTCACTGGCGCCCTCGAGGCCCCACAGGAGGCACGAGCGCGCAGTCGTGTTCACCTCGGTGATGAAGCGCTGGCGCGCACCCGGGCGCTTCTGCGGGGGACACGCAGTGAGACGGTGACACGTGACACGGTGACATGGTGAGACAGTGACATGGCAAGGTGACACGATGAGACGAAGTGACAGGGCGAGAGCCATGTGCAGGATGAAAGCTGGCGCGCACCCGGGCGCTTCTGCGGGAGACACGCGGTGACACGTGACACGGTGACATGGTGAGACAGTGACACAGTGTCATGGCAAGGTGACACAGTGACACGGTGAGACGGTGACACGGTGAGACAGTGACATGGCAAGGTGACACGGTGAGACAGTGACATGGCAAGGGGACACGGTGACACAGTGACATGGCAAGGTGACACAGTGACACAGTGACATGGCAAGGGACACGGTGGCATGGTGACACAGTGACATGGCAAGGTGACACAGTGACATGGCAAGGTGACACGGTGATACGGTGACACGGTGAGACAGTGACATGGCAAGGTGACACGGTGACACGGCGGGCGACACGCGGCGACACTGATGTTCCTGCTGTTGTGGAGTGACTCATGCAGCCGGCTATGGCTGCAGAGTTTGGTAGTACATGTTGTTTATGTCGTTTATTGTGAACATTCGATCACAGTTCTTATGGTCACTGTTTCATTGCTTTTATGGCTTTATTTTGGTGATTTTCGAAAAGTTTTTCGGGTTGGCCATGTTTGTTTGTTGTAGTACGAAGTTAGACTGATGGCCTTAATCTAAGTTGTCTTGTGGTTGTTCTTGTTTGACTTGCATCCCACTGGGATGTTTGCACACAGCGTTGGTGTACGGTGCTTTTTCTGCAATATTTTGCTGTCTTTTCTTGGATTTTCTGTTTGCACTTAGTCACTTTAAGATGTTTTCTTGTTCATGTTTTTGTTTTTTGTTTGTCGCGGTTGCACCCGATTCAAGAGCCGAATGGCTCACAGGGCTATATACCTAATACATGAACTTGAACTTGACACGGTGACACGGCCACATGGCGACACGGCGACACAGAGAGAGCCAGGCGTAATATACTTGATCTATTTTACGCATTTATTTATTTATGCATTTATTTTACGTTTTCATGGTTCAGTGATTTCTTTGCACTCCTATTGTGTTTTTGTACCCGTTTGTTGATGTAACTTTCTCACCCCCCCCCCCCCCATACTGGACACGTGTGAAAATCCATGGCTCATTGGATTTCTCGAGGGAAAAATAAAGATGCTGTGGGCCATGCGGCTCATTCTGTGATCTGGACCACTGCAATTCCCTTCTTTGTTTCAGTTTCATTAATTTGGTATAGCCATGTGAGCCATTCGGCTCTTAAATCGGGTGCAACCGCAACAAACAAAAAACAAAACGTGAACAAGAAAACATCTTAAAGTGACTATGCGCAAACAGAAAAATCCAGGAAAAAACTGCAAAGTCTTGCACAAAAAGCACCGTAAACCAACGCTGTTTGCAAAAATCCCAGTGGGATGCAAGTTAAACAACAACCACAAAACAACTTAGATTAAAGCCATCAGTCTAACTCCGTACTACAACAAACAAACATGGCCAAACCAAAAAAGTTTTCGAAATCACCAAAATAAAGCCATAAAATCAACGTAACACGGATCATAGGAACTGTGACCGAAATTTCACAATAAACGACATAAACAACACGTACCACCACCAAACCCTGTAGCCATAGCTGGCTGCATGAGTCTCTGCCACTGCGCTTTGCCAGAGGTCGCAAACGGGTTTTGATTCCTTACCCGTACCCGGCCGCACCAGCGTCGCAAACGGGTACCCGTACCCTACCCGATACCCGGCTACCCGTACCCGGCCGGGTATCGGTAGGGTACGGGTACCCGATTGCGACCTCTGGGATGAAGCCATGTTGCAGGCGCGGGTGGGTTGATTCTAGGAACTTGAATTGTGAGAAGAGACAAGACGTTGGGAAATGAGTGACAAACGGTGACTCACCAGTGACTCACGGCCTACCCGTACCCGGCCGGGTATCGGGTAGGGTACGGGTATCGGGTACCTGATTGCGACCTCTGGGATGAAGCCATGTTGCAGGCGCGGGTGGGTTGATTCTAGGAACTTGAATTGTGAGAAGAGACAAGACGTTGGGAAATGAGTGACAAACGGTGACTCACCAGTGACTCACGGCCTACCCGTACCCGGCCGCACCAGGGTCGCAAACGAGTACCCGTACCCGGCCGGATACGGGTAGCCGGTATCGGGTAGGGTACGGGTATCGGGTACCCAATTGCGACCTCTGCCTATTGCCCTCCATCAAATTCGAAACGCTTCTTCTGCGCGAGTAATCTTCAAGCTCCCCCGTTAATTTTCACTACTTCGCCTCTCCTCATTTGACTTCACCGGCTTCCCGTTCGCTGCTCCGCTGTATTTTCAAAAGCCTGTCGCCGGTCTTTGACGCGATCAGTTTGTTGTCAATCCCACCGCAACTCCGATTAGCACGGTCGGCTACGTACGGTGCGAAAGAAGTCCAGCGTACGTATGTAGGGGACGACATGCACGACATGCATCAATCTCGATTTAAAGCTTTCGTGGCTGCAGGGATTCATCTTCTTGGTTCTTTCGGTAAAGTCACGTAGAAGGGAAGTAATAAAATAATAAAAATGAAACATAATTAAATTTAGATTTAAAGCTTTCGTGACTGCAGGGATTCATCTTCTTGGTTCTTTCGGTAAAGTCACGTAGAAGGGAAATAATAACAAAATAATAAAAATGAAACATAATTAAATATCGATTTAAAGCTTTCGTGACTGCAGGGATTCATCTTCTTGGTTTCGTTCGGTAAAGTCACGTAGAAGGGAAGTAATAAAATAATAAAAATAAAACATAATTAAATAATTCTGACGACGTTTCGGCCACAACGCTGTCGCCTCGACAGACCTGGTCTTCACCTGAGGACGGCTGCTTGCGTTGTGGCCGAAACATAGTGAGAATTATTTTATTATGTTTTATTTTTATTATTTTATTACTTCCCTTCTACGTGACTTTACCGAAAGAACCAAGAAGATACATCAATCTATCTGTGGCCTTGCAATGAACGAGTGAATGGAGGGGGGTGGATTGTTGGTGAGACGGAGGGATGAGTGTGAGGATGGAGAGAGGCAGGGCGGGAGGGAAGGGTGAGTGATCGGTTTGATGGGCTGGCGTGGGGGTGAGCGGGCGAGGGGTGAGCGGGTGAGGGGGTGAGAGGGTGAGGGGGTGAGCGGGCGAGGGGGTGAGTGGGTGAGAGGCTGAGAGGGTGAGCGGGCGAGGGGTGAGCGGTGAGGGGTGAGCGGGTGAGGGGGTGAGGGGGTGAGCGGGTGAGCGGGTTAGCGGGTGAGGGGTGAGCGGGTGAGAGGGTGAGCGGGTGAGCGGGTGAGCGGGTGAGGGGTGAGCGGGTGAGAGGGTGAGCGGGTGAGGGGGTGAGGGGTGAGCGGGTGAGAGGGTAAGCGGGTGAGTGGGTGAGCGGGTTAGCGGGTGAGGGGTGAGCGGGTGAGAGGGTGAGCGGGAGTGAGCGGGTGAGAGGGTGAGCGGGTGAGGGGTGAGGGGTGAGGGGTGAGGGGGTGAGCGGGTGAGCGGGTGAGCTGGTGAGCGGGTGAGAGGGCGAGCGGGTGAGCGGGTGAGAGGGTGAGCGGGTGAGCGGGTGAGCGGCTGAGCGGGTGAGAGGGTGAGCGGGCGAGCGGGTGAGCGGCTGAGAGGGTGAGCGGGCGAGCAGGTCAGCGGGTGAGCGGGTGAGCGGCTGAGCAGCTGAGCGGGTGAGCGGGCGAGCGGCTGAGCGGGTGAGAGGGTGAGCCGAGGGGAGGGGTCACACCTGCTGCTTCACGGTGAAGCCGATGACAGCGTCGGAGTCGGGCAGCTGCCAGGAAACTCGCGCCGTGGTGGGGCCCAGCAGGGCCACGCTCACGTTCGCCGGAGGAGAGGGCACGCCGATTCCACCTGTTCACCCCAATCAGGATCGCCGCCACATATCTTCACCCGATACAGAACACTCGTCCGACACATGTAGGAATGTCCAGGGCAGTAAACGATGACTGCGCGATAACCTTTTGAACTGAGAAACAAAAAGAAGCTGTCTTCTTGGTTCTTTCGGTAAAGTCACGTAGAAGGGAAGTAATAACATAATTAAACATAATAAATAATCTGTGGGGTGTGATAGCGGTCCCACCCAGAAGTCACCGGTTCGACCCCTTTCTCAGCGACGTGACAGTTGAAACGATTGGGGTTTTATATTTTGACGTAAGAAAAAAAAACCTGTCTCTGGCTAAATACAGCAGCAGTGTAATTGTGTCGAGTGTCGTTGGTGGTGTAAGCCACTGGTCTCAAATATTAGCTGGCTACTGCCAGTTCCTATGATCACAGTTTCATTGCTTTCATGGCTTTATTTTGGTGATTTCGAAAAGTGTATTGGTTTAGCCATGTTTGTTTGTTGTAGTACAAAGTTAGACTGATGGCCTTAATCTAAGTTGCCTTGTGGTTGTTGTTGGTTGTTTGACTTGCATCCCACTGGGATTTTTGCACACAGCGTTGGTGTACGGTGTTTTTTTCTGCAATATTTTGCTGTCTTTTCTTGGATTTTCTGTTTGCACTTAGTCACATATTCACTTTAAGATGTTTTTTGTTCATGTTTTTGTTTTTTGTTTGTTGCGGTTGCACCCGATTCAAGAGCCGAATGGCTCACAGGGCGTGTACCTAATACATTAACTTGAACTTGAACCCCCCTTTTTACACGCTTTCATTTACACGCTTTTATTTAACTCACTCTGTCTGTTGTCATATCCTCAAATCTTGTAACTCAATTTTAACCCACTTTCCAATGTGGTATCGACTGCAAACTTGGTATACTTATGTCATACTGATGACGATACTGTATTATATCATAAAAAATGAAAAACATATATTTTAAAACATTATTTTTTATGTTTTTTCGGCTTGGGTGTAATTGTCCACGCTCAACTGATGTTGGCTGTAATTCACCACGGCCTCTTACGTTATGGCAAGCTTCGGGGCCACTTCCTGGAGTCGTGGAGTTCTTCCATTACTAATATGGTACATTTGATTAAAGCGTGTTTTTTTAAATATTACTTATTGAATTTTGTTTTCACCGTGTTCCCCCCCCCCCCCTTGTCTGACCCAACATGGTTCTGAGAAATACGTGCGTAGTCTAATAGTGCTGTCTGTTGTCCAGCAGCAGCAACTGCGGTGGACAAACAGCACACACACCGGTGAGCACTGACGCGGCTGTGTGTGCGGAACTGGGGTAAGGGTCACAGAGACAAGTTTTAAAGTTTAATTGATTAGGTATAGCCCTGGTGAGCCATGCGGCTCTTGATGCGGGTGCAGCCGCAACAAACAAAATATGAACAGAGAACATCTTAAAGCGACACCCGAGACAGCTTTCCTTAGAGCCTAGTCTCACATGGTGTTGGATCAGATGACGCCAAAAGGCGCACAACTCAAAGACCAATCAACTTCAAGGACAGTGCATACATTATCAGAGTTATGTTTTTGTTTGCATTATGACTGCAGGTATTGTGGTCTATGCAAACATGACTCCTTGTAAAAAAAAAAGTGTCAGTTTTGTTGCCAGATAGAAGGGTAAAAAAACAATTATCATATTTTTTACTGGCAAATGAGGTTCCAATGGAGCCTCCTGCGTGTTGAACAGGATAAAAGGAGCGGAGAGCGGGATTATCGGGGCTGCCGGTTCTGGGGGTCGTTTCGTCTCGTCGTCGCTGGACATTGTGCGGCCGGACAGTTGTTGTCTGTCTCGGTCAGACGCCGTCAGTGTTAGACGGTCAGTGTTGTGTCCAGCCTGGGTCAATACGACTTGGGAGAAGCGAGGACGAACCTGTGAACCTGAAATCGTTAAATAAAGAAGGTGCCTCCTCAAGCATCCTGTCTGCCGCTCCATTGACACTACACTAACGAGACGTAAATATTTTCAATATTCATCGTCCATTCTGTGAGGTTGTAGTCACCTCGCTCGCTTGGAACTGCAAGCGAATAAAACGCAAATTCAACGGACACTCTCCAAGTGCGACGTCATTTGTTCGTAATCACTGGTTCCTCTCGTAACCACATTGCTTACGATCAATGAGTTTAGAAAAGTATTTGATACCGTTATAGGTTACTATATTGATTTAAACAAACATTTTTCGTAGTTATTTTATATTGGCAGATTCCACATAGATTTATAAATCACATCACGTCACCCCCCCCCCCCAGGACATTGCAGCGCATACGCCCCAGTTGAGAACCGGCGTGGTAAATCGTGAGTCTTCGAGCCTCTTTCGACTCAAATTAGAAACGATTATCCCTTCCCGACTTACGGAAATGCGTAATCGATAACTGAGGTTTTTTTTGGGTTCGATCGCGTAAATATATAAATGTGTCGTGAAACCCGCCACCACCCGACACAGCCAACGAGTAAGGGTTGTCACATAAACAGAACGTGGCCAATTCGTCACTAGTACAGCACTAGTGTATAGTGTAGTGTATAGTGTAGTGTGTAGTGTATAGTGTAGTATACTAGTACAGCACTAGTATGTAGTGTATTGTAGTGTAGTATCTAGGACAGTACTAGTGTATAATGTAGTGTATTGTGTATGTAGTATAGTGTATTGTGTATGTAGTGTGATGTATAGTGTGTATATTGTATAGTGTATGTATAGTGTATGTAAGTAGTATATTGTATAGTGTATGTATAGTGTAGTATGGGCGCTTGTGTTGCGCCCGAACGTGTGATTTATTTTATTCTATACCTACGTGACTTTACCGAAAGAATCAAAGAATGAGTTATGTAGTGTAGTGTATGTGTGCTGTACTAGTGTAGAGGTGATACGCGCTGGGATTAAGGATCGTATGCACAGTGCGTGATGATTGGCTGTGTAGGTGGTGACGGGCGCTGACGGTGGAGGATCAGGGGTCAGCGCGGGTCGTGGGTTACGGGTACTGATTGGCTGTGGACCGGTGACATGCTGAGAGGGAGTGACCGGGTGGCAGCGCGGTGGGATTGGTGGAGGAGTGTTAACACGCGCTGGGGAAACCGGATCGTAGAGAGAGTGCGTCGTGATTGGTTCATTAAGGAGCGATGCTCATGCTGAAGTACGCATCAGCTCCGCCTCTCGTGAGCAGGGGCTATAAAAGGGGATGCACACAGGCGTAAGGGAGTGTGTAACCAGCGAAGAAGGAAGACGGGGATGAAGACCTAGAGCCCTGCGGTACCTAGCCCCGCTGTCCTAAGGGGACCGGGACTCTGTGTAACCCAGAGGCGAGTGTAGTGGGTGTAGCCATAGGTCTACACGAGCCGAATGGATTATGTGTAGCCAGGGCATAGGGCTTACACGAGTCGAGTGTATTGTGTAGCCAGAGGCATAGGGCTTACACGAGTCGAGTGTATTGTGTAGCCAGAGGCATAGGGCTTACACGAGTCGAGTGTATTGTGTAGCCAGAGGCATAGGGCTTACACGAGTCGAGTATATGGTGTGTAGCCAGAGGCCTAGAGCTTACACGAGATTAGTGGAGTGTGTCGGAGGAAGAAGAAAGACCACACGTTGTATTGTGATACCTAAAGGATTTAATAAAAGTGTGTTACCCGTCAAGAAGTTCCTGCCGTCAATTCCCATACTTCAACTGGCGTCAGAAGTGAAACGGTCCTCCAAGCATGGATACAAGGAGGAACCGTCGGACCCACGGGATTGACCACGAGGACAACCTCGACGACGCGGGCCAGCGGGCATCAGGGGTGAGGAAGAGGAGCTGCCCACGGGGCAGGATCCACCGACGGCGCCGGACGAGCGACGGGGGACTGACACCGTGCTTCGCGAGGCACACTCCCGTCTGGCGGAGCTGCTGCTCGCCGCCGCGTCCATCTTGGCGGAGATCAGCTCGTCGGGAGGAGCGGGGACGGCGGCCGACGTGCTACAGGGTCGCCCTGCAGATTCCCGCCAAAACGATTTGGCGATTCCCGCCATTTCATCCGCTCCAACTTTTGGCGGGAACGGCCATCACCACGTGGCAGCGGTTCTCCATGCGCGGCCGCTGACGTCACCAACGCGCGCGGCGGACCGCCATCACACACCCGCCACTGGGGCCGCCATCTTACACACCGACGGCGGGGCAGAGAGAAGCACGAGGAGGAGGACGACTTTATCTTTCAGCAGCGCCTTCCCACGTTGTCAGCATTCAAGGCGGAAGGCGGGGATTGGAGCCTATTTCAGCGCAGATTTTTGGCGCATCAAGAGATGTCCGCCTGGTCCGACGCTACGGCACTGCGGGCACTGCCTGCCATGCTGGACGACAACGCGCTCGCGGCCTTCATGTCCGCACGCAGGTCGGACCGCTCCACGCTCAAGGATGCGCTGGCTCTCATGGCAAAAGTCTACGGTCCTCCCTCGGCGTGCCGCCATCATTTCTACGCAAGACGGAAGGCGGACACGGAGACCGTGCTCGCCTACCGCACGGCGTTGCTCGCTCTCGCTGACGCCGCGTTCCCTCGTATGGACGAGGAGGGCCAAGATGCGATGGTTTTGGAGCAGCTGCTCAAGTTGGCGCAGGACCTGGGGGTCCCCATCAACACGGCCGACGACACCGATATTTCGTCATTACGGGTCGCCACGAGCATGCAAGCGCACGAGGTCCTTCAACGAAAGCAGGGGGTCGTCTGCAACGCTGCCGTGGCCTCAACTCCGGGTCCGGTTGACACCGTGCCCCAAGTCGTCAGCCCACGAGAGGACGCGTTCATCGCGGGACGAGCGGGGACTGGAGGTCGGGGGGTCGTTCGCCTCTGCGAGCGGCCCGCAAGCTGGAGCAACCGAGATCTCCGACTACTGTCATCACCTGCTATAACTGCGGCCTTCGTGGCCACGTGGCCTCGGTTGCCGCGCCCCACGTCAGCGCGCCATGGGACCTCGGCTGGACGACGACCAAGGCCCCAAGTCATCACTGCAAACCCCGGCAAGTCGCGGCACCTCACATGCTTGGCCCGCATACTCGACACGTATGGGTCGTCGCGTTGCGACGAGGGAGAGCCGAGTAGAGTTCGGGGATTCGGTTCGGAGAGGGGGGTTCGGCCGGGACCGGGGAGACATTAAATGGTCGGAATTGGGGCACAGAATAGTGGCTGCCTCAGCGGGTTCATCCGTCGTTACCGGATCGATTGATGGGTCGAGGTCAGGGTGTTAGTGGACACGGGGGCATCGGCGACTATTATTTCGGATCTCATTTATAATATTCTCCCGGTACAATGTCGTCCGCTTCTTCCGGTGGATGTGCCATTTTACGCCGCTAACGGGGATCGTTGGCATTATCGGTCAGATTAGGGCGTCCATTTGCATTGGTGATATCAAATTGTCGGGACCCGTTTTCGTTTCATCTTCCCTGGCGGTTCCTTGCCTATTGGGCACTGATTTTTTGGCGAAAATGCCCATCAAAATTCTCATCGATCAGCGTTGCATTGAACTACCATCGGGTCGCCGTATTTCATTTTTGACGAGCCCTAATGTAATTCGGACGGCGTGCGCTACCATTCAGGCGTTAGCAACACAGACCGTGCACGTGCCCCCGGGTTCACAAATGTTGATTCCCCTCCGGTTACGGAAGCCATGGGGGAAGGAGGCCTCGGAACAGGCCATGCTTTTGGGTCCTTCTAATAGGGCTGTTGGAGGTCTCGATTTATCGGTGGCTCACACTTTGGTTGGGGCAGACAGGGATCCATTTGTCATGGTTTTAAACGCTGGGGCGCGGCCGGCCGTCATTCAGCAGGGCACCGTGCTGGCTCACGCGGCACGGGTCCCTGCGGAAGAGAGGCTGGTTGCGCAGGCTGATCCGAGCCCCACGAATAGCGTACCATCGAAGGAGGACCTAGATTGGATAGGTATGCTGTGCGCGGACTCGGACGATTTGTCAGCGGTACAGTTGGGTGCGTTGCGCGGGTTGCTGATTGAATTTTCGGATGTCTTCAGTAAACATAAGTATGATATCGGATGCACGGACCTGCTACGTCACCACATTGAAACGGGCGATGCGGCACCGGTCAGGCAAAATCCCTTCAGACTGAGTCCTGCTGAGAAGGAACATGTTCAGTCGGCGGTTAACGATATGCTGGAAGCCGACATTATTTCGCCTTCTTCCAGTCCTTGGGGAGCACCTATTGTGCTCGTTAAAAAGCAGGACGGCTCCCTGCGATTTTGCGTCGATTTCCGCCGCCTGAATAAGATCTCGGTGGCCGACGCGTATCCGCTCCCCAGGATGGACGAGTCTCTCGACGCATTGTCCGGTGCGCGATACTTTTCGACTCTTGATTTATTGTCCGGATTTTGGCAGTTGCCACTCGACGAGGAGTCTAAGCCTAAGACTGCATTCCGGACTCCAGGGGGCCTGTTTCAGTTTAACCGGTTACCCATGGGACTTCACTCCTCTCCTGCGACGTTTCAGCGTCTTATGGAATTGGTTTTGTCGGGCTTGCAGTGGGAGACGTGCCTCATTTACCTTGACGATGTCATTGTTTTCGGTAAAACGTTCGAAGAACACCTCCAGCGATTGAGAGGGGTGTTCTTGCGAATGCGATCGGCTAAATTAAAGTTTAAACCGGCCAAATGCCATCTTTTTCGTAAATCCGTGAGGTACTTGGGTCACATTGTCGACTCTTCGGGGATTTCTACCGATCCTGCGAAGACGGACTGTGTCAGTTCGTGGCCGACGCCCACGTCAGTGTCAGACGTGCGCAGTTTCATCGGTTTTGCTTCGTATTATCGCCGATTCGTTGAGCACTTCGCCACCATTGCAAAGCCCTTGCACGCTTTAACGGCAAAAGGAGTGAAGTTCCGGTGGGGACCGGAGGAGGAGGCTGCATTCTGCTCCCTCCGGGACGCCTTGGTAAGGGCCCCACCCTTGCGCTATCCGGACTTTGAGAGTCCCTTCTTGCTAGACACGGATGCTAGCAACACGGGCATTGGGGGAGTGCTGTCCCAAGTCGTTGGAGGGGTCGAACGGGTGGTCGCCTATGGTAGCAGGGTGTTGTCGCCGGCAGAGCAGCGCTACTGCGTCACCCGTCGTGAACTACTTGCCATTGTTTTTTTTGTACAACAATTCAGGCCATATCTGTATGGTCGTCATTTCACGGTCCGGACGGACCATGCGGCGCTCCAGTATTCATTACGGGTTGCCTAGCCCTCGGGCCAATTGTCGCGGTGGTTGGAAGTCCTCCAGGACTATCAGTTCACGACTACGTACCGTAAAGGGTTGCGACACACGAATGCCGATGCCCTGTCGCGGTTGTTGCCTTGTCACAAATGTGCGTGCTTATCGGGATCGGCGCGCTGTAAACCTCCGGTTACGGAAGGTAGGGAGGCGTTGGTTGCGACCGCGAGCACACCAATTGGGGATGGTCCCGCTACCCCAGGGGGTCAGGACTCGCTGCTCTCACTGTCGTTGATTGAGTGGGGCCGTCTCCAAATGGCGGACAGCTCCCTGCTGGCATTGCGCCGAAAGACGGAGGGTTCCGAAGGTAGCCACGACCGAACTGGCTCCTACGAGCTTAAGCAGGGCCTGTTGATGAAATGGGACAGTTTGTCCCGGCGGCATGCGATTGTGGTGCCTTCTGCTGTGAGGGGGAAGGTTGTCTTGGCCGCACACGAACGCCTCTTGCATTTGGGAGTTAACAAAACGCTTGCCCTGCTTCAGCGTGACTATTATTGGCCGGGAATGGGGGGTGACGTGGTGAATATTCTGAAGGGTTGTGTTGAGTGCGCCAGACGGAAACCACCGCCCGTGGCAGCTAATCCACCGCTGCAATCTATTCAGGTCTCGCGCATTAACGAGCTCGTTGCACTCGATATTCTGGGGCCCTTTCCGGTCACGCCTAGGGGTAATAAGTACCTGTTGGTGGGGGTCGAATATTTTACCCGGTGGCCTATGGCGTGGCCACTCGCCAACCAGTCGGCGGCGGCTGTGACGGACGCCTTTGTCCAGGGCTACGTCCTGGACAAGGGGGGCTCCCGAACGCTTGCTGACTGACCAAGGGAAAAATTTTTCGAGTAAATTACTGCAGGAGGTGTGCGACCTGTTGGGTACCAAAAAGGTGCGTACCTCCCCGTACCACCCGCAGACGGACGGGATGGTGGAGAGGCTTAACAGGACATTGACCTCTATGCTGTGCCAGCAGGTGTGTGAGTCGCATGTTGATTGGGACCTGCAGGTCCCTGGGGTCCTTGCCGCGTATAGAATGGCCCCCCATGCAGCTACGGGGTTTTCCCCGTTTTTTCTAATGTACGGTCGGGAAGCCGACCCGCCCATGGAAACGCAGCTGGGTCTGCCCGCACCACGAACTAATTCTAAATTGGCAGAGCATATTAAATTTAATATTCATAAACTGACAGAGGCAAGGGAGGCCGCACGGCTTAATTCGCGGGCTCGCCAAATTGCGAACGAGCGGTTGCGGGCACGGAAGGTGTCCGTGCACAATTGGGAACCAGGTGACAAGGCCTGGCTGCATTGCCCTCAGGCACCTTTGGCCACGTCGCCTAAATTGTTGAAGCCGTGGCGGGGACCCGTGGAGGTCGTGCGGGTTGCACGCCCCCAGTGCGTTCAGATCAAATGGGGGAAACGCCGTTGGTACGTCCACCCCTCCCGACTGAAACCGTTCTCGCCTCCGTATGGCCTCCCCTTGTGTCGTGAGGGCCGGGCATGTGACGTGACCGACGACCCTGAGGGGAATTGTCCTTGCCTGCTCCTCACATGTCTCCGCCTGATCCGCTCCCAGGTGTCTCGGAACTGACTGCTGCCGACCACCGGCGGCCGGATCTTCACGGCGGGGCCGGTCCTCCAGGCCCGACCGTGCCGTCTAGATTCAAATTGAACACGCGTGATTCAAATTGGACACGCGCGATTCAAATTGGACACGCGTGATTCAAATTGGACACACGTGATTCAAATTGGACACGCGTGATTCAAATTGGACACGCGTGATTCAAATTGGACACGCGTGATTCAAATTGGACACGCGTGAGTCAAATTGGACACGCGTGATTCAAATTGGACACACGTGATTCAAATTGGACACGCGTGATTCAAATTGGACACGCGTGATTCAAATTGGACACGCGTGATTCAAATTGGACACGCGTGATTCAAATTGGACACGCGTGAGTCAAATTGGACACGCGTGATTCAAATTGGACACGCGTGAGTCAAATTGGACACGCGTGATTCAAATTGGACACGCGTGATTCAAATTGGACACGCGTGATTCAAATTGGACACGCGTGATTCAAATTGGACACGCGCGATTCAAATTGGACACGCGTGATTCAAATTGGACACGCGTGATTCAATTGGACACGCGTGATTCAAATTGGACACGCGTTATTCAAATTGGACACGCGCGATTCAAATTGGACACGCGTGATTCAAATTGGACACGCGTGAGTCAAATTGGACACGCGTGATTCAAATTGGACACGCGTGATTCAAATTGGACACGCGCGATTCAAATTGGACACGCGTGATTCAAATTGGACACCGCGTGATTCAAATTGGACACGCGTGAGTCAAATTGGACACGCGTGATTCAAATTGGACACCGCGTGAGTCAAATTGAACACGCGTGATTCAAATTGGACACGCGTGAGTCAAATTGGACACCGCGTGAGTCAAATTGGACACGCGTGATTCAAATTGGACACCGCGTGATTCAAATTGGACACGCGTGATTCAAATTGGACACGCGTGATTCAAATTGGACACCGCGTGATTCAAATTGGACACCGCGTGATTCAAATTGGACACCGCGTGATTCAAATTGGACACCGCGTGATTCAAATTGGACACCGCGTGATTCAAATTGAACACCGCGTGATTCAAATTGGACACCACGTGATTCAAATTGAACACCGCGTGATTCAAATTGGACACCGCGTGATTCAAATTGGACACCACGTGATTCAAATTGAACACCGCGTGATTCAAATTGGACACCGCGTGATTCAAATTGAACACTGCGTGATTCAAATTGGACACCACGTGATTCAAATTGACTGGACACCGCGTGATTCAAATTGGACACCGCGTGATTCAAATTGGACACCGCGTGATTCAAATTGGACACCGCGTGAGTCAAATTGGACACCGCGTGATTCAAATTGGACACCGCGTGAGTCAAATTGGACACCGCGTGAGTCAAATTGGACACGCGTGAGTCAAATTGGACACCGCGTGATTCAAATTGGACACCGCGTGAGTCAAATTGGACACCGCGTGAGTCAAATTGGACACCGCGTGTGTCAAATTGGTCACCGCGTGATTCAAATTGGACACCGCGTGAGTCAAATTGGACACCGCGTGAGTCAAATTGGTCACCGCGTGATTCAAATTGGACACCGCGTGAGTCAAATTGGACACCGCGTGAGTCAAAATGGACACCGCGTGAGTCAAATTGGACACCGCGTGAGTCAAATTGGACACCGCGTGATTTAAATTGGACACCGCGTGAGTCAAATTGGACACCGCGTGATTCAAATTGGACACGCGTGAGTCAAATTGAACACCGCGTGATTCAAATTGGACACGCGTGAGTCAAACTGAACACCGCGTGATTCAAATTGGACACCGCGTGATTCAAATTGAACACCGCGTGATTCAAATTGGACACCGCGTGAGTCAAATTGGACGACGCGTGAGTCAAATTGGACACCGCGTGAGTCAAATTGGACACCGCGTGAGTCAAATTGGACACCGCGTGAGTCAAATTGGACACCGCGTGATTCAAATTGAACACGCGTGAGTCAAATTGGACACCGCGTGAGTCAAATTGAACACTGCGTGAGTCAAATTGGACACCGCGTGAGTCAAATTGGACACCGCGTGATTCAAATTGGTCACCGCGTGAGTCAAATTGGACACCGCGTGAGTAAAATTGGACACCGCGTGAGTCAAATTGGACACCGCGTGAGTCAAATTGGACACCGCGTGAGTCAAATTGAACACCGCGTGATTCAAATTGGACACCGCGTGAGTCAAATTGGTCACCGTGAGTCATTGGACACCGCGTGAGTCAAATTGGACACCGCGTGAGTCAAATTGGACACCGCGTGAGTCAAATTGGACACCGCGTGAGTCAAATTGGTCACCGCGTGAGTCAAATTGGTCACCGCGTGAGTCAAATTGGTCACCGCGTGAGTCAAATTGGACACCGCGTGTGGCCTCAAAGGAGTACCTGGTCCATGGTTTCAACATCTGCTGCTGGCGACTCAATCCGCTCCTGTACCGTGCCGGCCTTCATAGGTGCTGCTCGCAAACAACACTTGCCCCAGCAGTCTGTCAAGGCTATACGGGGGATCTTTGTTTTTGTGTGCGCACTTTGTACGTGCGGGCAACGTGGCATTTCATCTGCAGGAGGAATGGCAAAGACCGCCTTCGCTCGTCACTCAAAATACCCCTCGACGATTCACCGTCCACCCCCGTCCACCCTCCACTCATCCACGCGGCTATTTTAGGAGCACCGGCCGTGTTGGAGCACCCAAGGCCCAACTCGCCCTCTTAACGCATTCTCACAACACCATTTGACAAACCCCCGACATCTGTTACACCATCCCATCACAGGACCCGTGAGACGCGTAGCGTTGCAAGGCAGTGGCAGATGAAAGCCCCACCCTCCTCCTCTTGAGGGTTTGCCCACAATGTAGTTATTTTCATTTTTATTTTTAAATTGTTTTCATCTACGTGACTTTCCCGAAAGAACCAAAGAGTATGGTTTTCCCACACTACTTCCAAAGGTGGTAAGGGTTCATCTTCTTGGTTCTTTGGGTAAAGTCACGCAGAAGGGAAGCAATAAAATAATAAAAATAAAACATAATAAAATAAAATAATTCTCATGAGAATTCTCATGAGAATTATTTTATTTTATTATGTTTTATTTTATAATTCGCATGAGAATTCTCATGAGAATTATTTTATTTTATTATGTTTTATTTTTATTATTTTATTGCTTCCCTTCTGCGTGACTTTACCGAAAGAACCAAGAAGATGAATCCCTGCAGTCACGAAAGCTTTAAATGGGAGTGGTAAGGGTTCTTTACACGAAGCTGGAATTCAATTACTGTGGCCTTATCAGGAAAAATAAAATATAAAATAGGTGACGTTTCTGGCAATGAGACTCATTCAGTCGTCCTTAGGGGTACGGCGAATTGTGGCGACTGCCCCGGGTCCCGCGGTTTGGGGGGCCTCCGGCGCTCCGACGTCGCGGTGTCAGACGGAATACTTCCAGTTGAGTTCGAAGGTGCCAGGGCGGTCCACAGGGTGGGGTTTGCCGCGGGCCCCGCACCCCCTCGATGAACCGTCCTGGGTGGACGTGTTCCCACTACGTATGTAAATAAGTTTAACACGTGGGAGGCTTTCACGACCAATATTATTCATAGTAATATGTTTTTACCCTTTCAACTGGTACAAAAACTGACACCTTTATACAAGGCATCATGTTTGTAACCAAACACAAGAGTCAAAAAACAAAAGNAACAACTCTGATGATGATAATGATATGCACTGTCCTTGAAGTTGATTGGTCCACACCCGAGATAGCTTTTCTTAGAGCCTAGTCTCCATTGGTGTTGGACCAGATGACGCCAAAGGCGTACAACTCAAAGACAGCACACTATCAGAGTATTGAGAGCTCGGGGTAAGCATTTACACTGAGACCTCCTTTACCAGTGGCAAAATATATAAAAAAGTTTTAAACCTTAAAAAGAAGGGTAAAAACCTATTACTATATTTTGCCAGAGAAGAAGGGTAAAAACCTATTACTATATTTTGCCACTGGTAAAGGAGCTCTCATAACATTATTCATAATAAACGTTTTTGGGTAAGATCGCGTTATTTATAAACGTGTCGTAACCCCCCACCACCCGACACGGCCCAACAGTAAAAAAGGTTTCACGTTGGCAAAAGACAAATAGTTCACTACTTTAGCCCACCGGTGTGTTGAAGAGTGGACCCACAACATTAACAATTTTTGAGTAGTACGACGTTTCGCTGGTAATTGCATCCAGCATCATCAGGCAATTTGCCAGAATGGTGAAGCCCTCCACTTGCTCCCGGTCTTAGAGCAGCAGCAGGGTGACGTCATCATTTAACCCAATCTGGTGCAGTGATTTGAGCAGGGAAAGTATTGTAATTATATAGATTGGTAATCATTCAATTGTCATTAATAAGTATTTGTTTCCCTATAAGGAATTGTAATGTTTTATTTAATAATACGCTTCCAGGCCGCACTAAGCCTGTAGCTGTCAGAGCGATTAAAGTCATTTGTATATCAATGAATTCTCTAATTAGTCTTGGCCAGTAATAATTAGTTTTACACAACACTTCAACGTTATCAGAATCAATTGAGTGTCCTTGTTGACAAGCATGTTCTGCCACTGCTGACAGTTGTGTTTGAGATAATTTAATATTTCTTTGGTGTTCTTTTAGTCTCATGCTGATGTTGCGTCCCGTCTGACCAACATAGCACCTGCCACATAAACAATTAATCCGATACACACATTCTGTTAGTAATTTAGGTAATTCGTCTTTAGTGCAAGATACTACATTTTTATTTAAAGCGTTCGTGACCGCAGGGATTCATATTCCTGGTTCTTTTGGTAAAGTCACGTAGAAGGGAAATACTAAAATAATAAAAATATAAAACAATAAAAATTCTCACGACGTTTCGACTGCAACACAAGCAATCATCATCAGGTGTGAAATCTGTGGAAATCCTTTCTGTGGAAAGGATTTCTTTTGGTAAACCTGTATTCTTTACGAGTGTATCAAATCATTTAAGTGACTCGTTCACTGGAACCTTTGTGAATAGAGAAATCACATAAAAACTCACCAGACTATCATTAGGGTTAAGTTTAATCTTTAATCACATTCACAAGATGTTCTGAATTTCTTATGAATTAAGATGTCCTACCGATGTAGGGCTGTATTTGTTTAGTTTTATATTTGCTCATTTATGTGGCAGAGCCAATTGTACTATGGGTTGTAATGTGATGCCGATTTTATGAATCTTTTTGGGAGCTCATACAGTTCCAAAGTATTAATTGGATCTCGTTTAATTTTAATGTAGGTACTTTCCTCTAGTAAATCTTCAATTTTATTATCACAATCGGCTCGTGACATCACTACAGTAGTGTGGCCTTTATCAGCTACCAGGATTTGAATATCTTTATTTAATCGGAGCGCTCTTAAAGCGTTTGCTTCGTTCGAGCTAATATTTACTTTTGGTACTTTGCTATTCTAAATTATTTTGGCAACCTCGTGTCTCGTCATCTCTGCCTCATTAAATGATGACGTCACCCTGCTGCTGCTGCTCTATTTAAGACCGGGAGCAAGTGGAGGGCTTCGCCATTCTGGCAAATTGCCCGATGACGCTGGATGCAATCACGAGCGAAACGTCGTACTACTCAAAAATTGTAAATTATGTCGAATCACTCTTCAACACACCGGTGGGCTAAAGTAGTGAACTATTTTTCTTTTGTCAACGTGACACATTTTTTACTGTTTGGCCGTGTCGGGTGGTGGAGGGTTACGACACATTATAAATAATGTGATCTGACCCAAAAATGTTTATTACAAGTATGTACGCAAGTTGAATTTCTCTCGCACCGTACTTAGTCAGCCGTGCAAATCGGAGGTGCGGGGAACGGACAACCTTAAGACAAACAGCCGTTCCAAATAAATGTGTTTTGAGTCTAGTTTTCAATCTATGCATGTGGGTCTCTAAGAGTCTGTGTGTCTCTGTGTGAGTCTAAAGGTCTCTGAGTCTGTGTCTCTGTGTGAGCCAATGGGTCTCTATGCGAGTCTGTGGGTCTCTGTGTGAGTCTAAAGGTCTCTATGCGAATCTGTGTCTCTGTGCAGCCAAGGGGTCTCTGAGTCTGTATGTCTCTGTGTGAGTCTAAAGGTCTCTGAGTCTGTGTGTCTCTGTGCGAGCCAATGGGTCTCTATGCGAGTCTGTGTCTGTGTGAGTCTAAAGGTCTCTGCGAATCTGTGTCTCTGTGCAGCCAAAGGGTCTCTATGAGTCTGTATGTCTCATGTGCGAGTCTAAAGGTCTCCGAGTCTGTGTGTCTCTGTGCGGCCAAAGGGTCTCTATGAGTCTGTATGTCTCTGTGTGAATCTAAAGGTCTCTGAGTCTGTGTCTCTGTGTGAGCCAATGGGTCTCTATGCGAGTCTGTGGGTCTCTGTGTGAGTCTAAAGGTCTCTATGCGAATCTGTGTCTCTGTGCAGCCAAGGGGTCTCTGAGTCTGTATGTCTCTGTGTGAGTCTAAAGGTCTCTGAGTCTGTGTCTCTGTGCGAGCCAATGGGTCTCTATGCGAGTCTGTGTCTGTTTGAGTCTAAAGGTCTCTATGCGAATCTGTGTCTCTGTGCAGCCAAAGGGTCTCTATGAGTCTGTATGTCTCATGTGCGAGTCTAAAGGTCTCCGAGTCTGTGTGTCTCTGTGCGGCCAAGGGTCTCTATGAGTCTGTATGTCTGTGTGAGTCTAAAGGTCTCTGAGTCTGTGTCTCTGTGTGAGCCAATGGGTCTCTATGTGAGTCTGTGTGTCTCTGTGTGAGTCTAAAGGTCTTTATGCGAATCTGTGTCTCTGTGCGGCCAAAGGGTCTCTGAGTCTGTATGTCTCTGTGTAGTCTAAAGGTCTCTGAGTCTGTGTCTCTGTGTGAGCCTGTCTCTATGTGAGTCTGTGTGTCTCTGTGTGAGTCTAAAGGTCTTTATGCGAATCTGTGTCTCTGTGCGGCCAAAGGGTCTCTGAGTCTGTATGTCTGTGTGAGTCTAAAGGTCTCTGAGTCTGTGTCTCTGTGTGAGCCAATGGGTCTCTATGTGAGTCTGTGGTCTCTGTGTGAGTCTAAAGGTCTCTATGCGAATCTGTGTGTCTCTGTGCGGCCAAAGGGTCTCTGAGTCTGTATGTCTCTGTGTGAGTCTAAAGGTCTCTGAGTCTGTGTCTCTGTGTGAGCCAATGGGTCTCTATGTGAGTCTGTGTGTCTCTGTGTGAGTCTAAAGGTCTCTATGCGAATCTGTGTGTCTCTGTGCGGCCAAAGGGTCTCTATGAGTCTGTATGTCTCTGTTTGAGTCTAAAGATATCTGAGTCTGTGTCTCTGTGCGAGCCAATGGGTCTCTATGCGAGTCTGTGGCTCTGTGTGAGTCTAAAGGTCTCTATGCGAATCTGTGTGTCTCTGTGCGGCCAAAGGGTCTCTGAGTCTGTATGTCTCTGTGTGAGTCTAAAGGTCTCTGAGTCTGTGTCTCTGTGCGAGCCAATGGGTCTCTATGTGAGTCTGTGTGTCTCTGTGTGAGTCTAAAGGTCTCTATGCGAATCTGTGTGTCTCTGTGCGGCCAAAGGGTCTCTATGAGTCTGTATGTCTGTGTGAGTCTAAAGGTCTCTGAGTCTGTGTCTCTGTACGAGCCAATGGGTCTCTGAGTCTGTGTCTCTGTGTGAGTCTAAAGGTCTCTGAGTCTGTGTGTCTCTGTGCGAGCCAATGGGTCTCTATGCGAGTCTGTGGGTCTCTGTGGGAGTCTGTGGATCTCTATGTATGGATGTTGAACTCTCTCACAGCGTACGTAGCCAAGCATGCTAATTGCAAGTGTGGGCAAAGAATAATTAAACTCAAAAAGCAGTTCTAAAGAAATGAGTTTTTAATCTACGCGCTCCAATTCCTTGGCCACCTCTCCGTTACGAATGGTGATGTTGCAAAACTTTTTTTTTAATATAAACAGCTTCACAGAGTTAAGTGCAAACTAATCCAGAGAGCGATTTAAAAGGGTATGCAATTCATATTTATTTGATATTATTCCACATTAACTTCAGCGTTACAACCACGCGGTTTGCTCAGTATGCTCTGAAATGCAAATTTCAGTTCATGAACAAGTGGCAAGATTCGTCTCACTGTCCGATTCAATTCACCAATGCATTAGATAATCCATGGTTAAAGCTAGATTTGATCGGTAACATCTGGGGTGTAAAATAACTACGAAATTCCCACCACGGACAGAAAGCTTCACGTTCAACTCCGTCTGTTTTATAGACGCAAATCATCTTAAATATTCCAGAGATGTTTCATATCAGATAATGTTTCCCCCCCTTCTAATTACATACACTCTATGAAGGGGCAGACCATAAATGACGTCACGCGATTTTGGACGATTTTTGACCCCCCCCCCCTCGTCACACGGCGTCACAAAAAGTCAGACCCCCCCCCTCAAATATGACGTCACAAAGCTCCGCCCCCCCCCCAAACCATATTTCCATTTTGAAAATAAAACACGCTTCAAATCGCTGTAAACTATTGTCATTGTAGTGCGTATTTAATGTGGCGCTGCACTCTGATGTTGTAGGAGTGTTGTTATAACAATTAGTGTTGTTAGAACAATTCTATATTTATTTAAAGTTGCGCATTTTTACGTGACGTCACAGTTCTCAAACCCGCCCCCCCCTCGTCACACATCGTCACACATCGTCACAAGTGTCTGACCACCCCCCCCAGGTGCGTGACATCATTTATGGACGGCCCCAAAACATTGCACAATGGTAACGCTTCTCTCTCTCACGACTACCACTGTGGCCTTGCTATCATACACATCTATGGTCTAGGGACAAAACCCTCTCTGAGAATAATTGTTAGCCTTTGCCACCCCGGGTGGTACCGTCTACAAGACATTTTTGGCCAATGGCACAAGAAGCAATAATATTAAATGGCCGTTCAGCTACGACGCATCCCATTGGCCGATGGAGTCCATGTGATGTTTGGAAACTGCACGCGTTTGGCTTTTTGCCTGACGGAACGTTTTAATTGTGACACTCTGTTGCAATGAAGTCAACAGCAGGTTATTGTTTATTTATTTCAACTGACCAATCGACCACCATGTGTTTGGGGCAACCACTCCCCTCCGATTAAAGCTTTCGTGACTGCAGGGATTCATCTTCTTGGTTCTTTCGGTAAAGTCACGTAGAATGGAAATAATGAAATAATAAAAATAAACATAATAAAATAATTCTCACGACGTTTCGGCCACAACGCAAGCAGCCGTCCTCGGCGAAGAAAGGTCTGTCGAGAAGAAGCTCTGAAGACACTCCAGGCTTGGAGCGATATTTAACGGATGGAGGGGGAATGGCGCCATTCTACGTGAATTTACCGAAAGAACCAAGAAGATGACTCCCCCTCCCCCCTTCCGTGTGACCACCGGGATGCTCCCATCACCGCCCGACCGTGGACCGTGGTGCGGCCTCTGCCCTCAGCCGATGAGCGCGTTGGAGCGTCTCGCAGGTCACGGGGCCCAGCTTTGTCGCGAGGTCATGGCCTTTCCCTGTGCGACGCGCCCCTCCGATGTTCGGAAGCGACCTTGGATGGACGCGCGGGGGGACCGGGGAAAAACAAGAGAAGCTTACAATAAAACTTTAAACTTTTTTTTTATCAGGTAAGGGCCCACTGAGCTATTTCTCTTTTTCAAAGACCTGGCNTTCACAAAACACATTCCTGCGGAGGGAGCTGGTAGGAACGTTGGGTTGCTCGGTCAATGGCCAGGGTCAACGGCGGCGTGGTGTATTCCGCAAATATGCCGACTGTGAGGGTGGGCACAAGCCGGCGTGAGTAGTTAAACGTTGAGTTTTATAAGGGCACCACGGGGTGACCAGNCCCTCCCCACCCAGCCCCACCCACCCCCACCCGCCCCACCTCCCCATCCAGCCCCTCCCACCCTCCCTCCCCACCCAGCCCCACCCCTCTCACCCCCCACCCACCCCACCCTCCCCATCCAGCCCTCCCACCCTCCCTCCCCACCCAGCCCCACCCTCCACCCCCACCCAGCCCCACCCTCCCCACCCCCCTCCCTCTCCACCCAGCCCTCCCTGCACGACGGACACAATAATCCCTGTGGGCTGGTGTAACCAGGAGGTTCCTACCAGTATTATAGTTGAACCAAGTGGCTTATCATCGTGTGGAAATTATAGGAGCCAAACAATCTAATAGCACGTTTCTAAATGTAGAGGGGAAAAAACCGTAAGACCAAGACAAAAATCCACGTGGCCACGGTGACGTGTAAGCTCCAAATATACAGCAGCAGGCGTCACGGTTGGGATCGAACCCACAACCTCCTGTACACCAGGTGAGGTAGTTAACATCTCATAGCCACCGTGAGATGATGAGAGAGAGAGAGACACGCAAACTCCAAATATACAGCAGCAGGCGTCAGGATCGGGATCGAACCCATGATCTCCTGTACACCAGGCGAGGTAATTAACATCTCCGAGCCACCGTGATGATGATGAGAGAGAGAGAGACACGCAAACTCCAAATATACAGCAGCAGGCGTCAGGTTGGGATCGAACCCACGACCTCCTGTACACCAGGTGAGGTAGTTAACATCTCATAGCCACCGTGATGATGATGAGAGAGAGAGAGACACGCAAACTCCAAATATACAGCAGCAGGCGTCAGGATCGGGATCGAACCCATGACCTCCTGTACACCAGGCGAGGTAGTTAACATCTCCGAGCCACCGTGATGATGATGAGAGAGAGAGAGACACGCAAACTCCAAATATACAGCAGCAGGCGTCAGGTTGGGATCGAACCCACAACCTCCTGTACACCAGGTGAGGTAGTTAACATCTCATAGCCACCGTGATGATGATGAGAGAGAGACACGCAAACTCCAAATATACAGCAGCAGGCGTCAGGATCGGGATCGAACCCATGACCTCCTGTACACCAGGCGAGGTAGTTAACATCTCCGAGCCACCGTGATGATGATGAGAGAGAGAGAGACACGCAAACTCCAAATATACAGCAGCAGGCGTCACGGTTGGGATCGAACCCACAACCTCCTGTACACCAGGTGAGGTAGTTAACATCTCATAGCCACCGTGATGATGAGAGAGAGAGACACGCAAACTCCAAATATACAGCAGCAGGCGTCAGGATCGGGATCGAACCCATGACCTCCTGTACACCAGGCGAGGTAGTTAACATCTCCGAGCCACCGTGATGATGAGAGAGAGACACGCAAACTCCAAATATACAGCAGCAGGCGTCAGGTTCGGGATCGAACCCACGACCTCCTGTACACCAGGTGAGGTAGTTAACATCTCATAGCCACCGTGATGATGATGAGAGAGACACGTAAACTCCAAATATACAGCAGCAGGCGTCACGGTTGGGATCGAACCCACGACCTCCTGCATCCTAGGTGAGGTAGTTAACACCTCCTAGCCACCGTGATGATGATGATGAGAGAGAGAGACACGCAAACTCCAAATATACAGCAGCAGGCGTCACGGTTGGGATCGAACCCACGACCTCCTGTACACCAGGCGAGGTAGTTAACATCTCCTAGCCACCGTGATGATGATGAGAGAGAGACACGCAAACTCCAAATATACAACAGCAGGCGTCAGGGTCGGGATGGAACCCACGACCTCCTGTACACCAGGCGAGGTAGTTAACATCTCCTAGCCACCGTGATGATGAGAGAGAGACACGCAAACTCCAAATATACAGCAGCAGGCGTCAGGGTCGGGATCGAACCCATGACCTCCTGCATCCCAGGCGAGGTAGTTAACATCTCCAAGCCACCGTGATGATGATGAGAGAGACACGCAAACATCTGGTCACCCTGTTGCCCCTGGCCCTGCTTGGCCCCAAGCCAGATTCAAATGTCTTCTTTCAAGGCAAGCAGCGTAGCACGGCTCGGTTCAGGTTCGGTTCGGCAAAGAGGCAGTGGGAAATACCACCCGTACCGTGCCAGCGCCGCGCTAGCTCGGATGTGCCGGTGCATGAAGGGTATTTGTAGGAGGAGAGGGTGATAGAGAGAGAGAGAGAGACAGGACGCGATTGCGACACCTGGATTTTCTCGAAGATTTTCTTCTTGGGCTTGAGCTCCGCGCAGGGGACACAGCCTCGTAGCCGGCGACGTGGACGAGGTCTCCTGGAGCCGAGCCCTCAGGGGGCTCCAGGAGCTCCAACTTGCGCATCCCCCCCTCCCTACGACACGCACGCGCACACACACACACGCACGTGCACACACGCACGCACACACACGCAGACACACGCACACGCGCACACACACGCACGCACACACACGCACGTGCACACACACACACCACGCACGCACACACACGCACACGCACGCACGCGCACACACGCACGCACGTGCGCACACGCACGCACGCGCACACACACGCACGTGCACACACGCACGCACAAGTGCACACACACGCACGCCCAAACGCGCGTACACACACGCACGCGCACGCAAGTATGTACTTAAATACGACGGCGTTGCAGTTCCTAAGAAGACCGATATTTCCGTGAAATGTCGGTGTGATTTGTGTTCACATCGCGTAGTAAACGGGGGGCATGGCCCTGCTGCTCATGACCATTATGATATTCTTAGGTTTTTTCGGTAAAGTCACGTAGGTAAAAATTTATAAAAGTAAAATTAAATTAAAAATCACGACGTTTCGGAGGCAACACAAGCTTCCGTCTTCAGGTGGAACCGTCACAGCACGACTGCTGAATCAAGTAAAGAGAAGTCCCAAGAGACCCGACCTTGTATATATATACTGGTTTACTTGATACAGCAAGCGTGCTGTGATGGTTCCACCTGAAGACGGAAGCTTGTGTTGCCTCCGAAACGTCGTGATTTTTATTTTATTTTTATTAATTAAAATTTTTAATCTACGTGACTTTACCGAAAAAACCTAACAATATGAATCCTTGCAGTCACGAAAGCTTCAAATCTAGAATGAAGCATTATGATAGTCCAGGTTTCTCCCCCTCCCCCCACCCCCCCACGTGTTGCCTGTGCGCTGCACGTACGGTGAGCAGGACGCGCAGAGCAGCATGGCGTGGGACTCGACGCCCCGCACGCGCGCCACCTTGGTGTTGCACAGCAGCACGACCAGGCGGCCGGGCAGCGAAGCAAGCGGGACCGCCCCGGCAAGGCCGCTCACCACCACACGCTCCTCGCCCTCGCCCAGGGACACGCGCTCCACAAACAGCTCCTCCGAATCCGGATGCTGCCCACAGAAGGAAGGAAAAAAGAAAGAACCCGTAAAAACAAAGTTTTTCACTATAAATCCTTTATATGCGTGGCGGCTAGAGTCCTCTCGTCCTCTGGCTTGAGATGGCTGCCACCTATGGGTCAGATGATTGTCTGCCAGTATTAAGCAATTGGTAATTAAATATTTAATTTGTTTTCCCCTAAAAAGTGTAAAATTGTGGGGATTTTTTTTCACGAACATTATTTGTCTCGCACAACGAGTCTGTGTGCAAAATGTCAGCTCGATTGGATCACGGGAAGTGGGTTAAATAACCCGTAAAAACAAAGTTTTTCACTATAAATTCTTTATATGCGTGGCGGCTAGAGTCTTCTCGTCCTCTGGCTTGAGATGGCTGCCACCTATGGGTCAGATGATTGTTTGCCAGTATTAAGCAATTGGTAATTAAATATATAATTTGTTTTCCCTAAAGAGTGTAAAATTTCACGAACATTAATTGTCTCGCACAACGAGTCTGTGTGCAAAATGTCAGCTCGATTGGATCACGGGAAGTGGGATAAAAAACGACCGAAAGATTTGCACGGTCGTAAGCAAGCAAGCAAGCACGCAAGCAAGCAAGCGAACTTAAAATAAAGGATTTAACCGGACTGTTGGTGCAAGTGCCGTTAGCGAACGGCACCTGTGGAGGCCGGGACGGCGTACACTGGGGGGCGGTGTGGCCAGCACCACGCCCGGCCGCCTTTGTCTCCCGAATGACTATGTTTTTTCATTACACGTCGCACCAGGTACTCATTTGAGGCCGAGTCGACCTAGGGAGGGCCCAGGACACGGTTCAGATAATCGCCCGCCGGCGTTGGTGGCCGGGGTTCGTAGCCGCAGCTCGCTGAACGCTACGGTACAGCTGCACCACGGACACGCACGTTCAGACAAGACGCACGGACGGGACGATTGTATGGACGCTCCGACGCACGGACAGACACGCGGTCGGTGAGATGGACCACGCTGGAAGGGCGTTCAAGGACACACACAGACGCACGGGCACAGACTTGGACGGACATTCCGATGCGTGGACTTGTACGGCAGCTGGACGGACACACGTTGTGTCCTGTCCCCCCCAGCTCACACCTCCCCCCCCTCCCCTTCCATTCCCTCCCCTCCCCTTCCCTCCCTCCGCCAACTCATCATATTGCTGACGTTCGCAGGAACAGTAACGGCGTCGCCACAAAAATAATCGCCTCGACCACGATCGTACAGACAGTAGCAATCGTCGCCCTCCCCCCCCACCCCCACCGATCCGACTGGCGGCAGACCGATGCCCCCACGCTCACTCTCGCGCAAATGAGAGACCCCCTTACCCCTGGGTCTCACCGAGTTCTCACCCCGATGCTGATCAAGAGTTGTACGTAGCAATCATCGCGCTCCGCACTCCCCCCACCATCACCACCGCCCCCACCACCACACCCCCCACCACCACCGCTCACCACCACTCACCACCACCACTCACCACCACCACCACTCACCACCACCACCACCCCCCCACCACCACCACCGCCCCCCACCACCACACCCACCACCGCTCACCACCACCACCACTCACCACCACCACCGCTCACCACCAGCACCGCTCACCACCACCGCTCACCACCACCACCCCCCCCCATCACCACTGCTCACCACTACCACCACCACCGCCCCCACCACCACCGCCCCCCCCCACCACCACCGCCCCCGCCCCCTAACTGCGAGGATCTGGCAGCACCCCTCCTGAGCGAGGGATCGTGAGAGGCGCCCGGCGAGGCTGTCCCGGCTGAACGAGCGACGGAATCCGCTCACCTTCTCTGCCGAGATGATCTTGCCGACGCGGATGTCGAGCCGCCGCGGCGAGATCTCCTCGTCAGCCGCCGCTGCCGCCTTCCCTTCTGCGGTAACGGCGCGTCTGCGTTAGCGGCAGGGCGGTGGTGGCGGTAGTGCAGTGGTCGTGGTGTGGTGGCGGTAGTGCAGTGGTGGTGTGGCGGTAGTGCAGTGGTGGCGGTGTGGTTGCGGTAGTGCAGTGATGGTGGTGGTGTGGTGGTGGTAGTGGTGTGGTGGTGGTAGTGCAATGGTGTGGTGGCGGTAGTGCAGTGGTGGTGGTGGTGGTAGCGAAGCGGTGGTGGTAGCGAAGCGGTGGTGGTGGTAGTGCAGTGGTGGTGGTGTGGTGGCGGTAGTGCAGTGGTGGCGGTAGTGCAGTGGTGGTGGTGTGATGGTGGTAGCGAAGCAGTGGTGATGGTGTGGTAATGCAGTGGTGGTGATGTGGTGGCGGTAGTGGTGTGGTAGTGCAGTGGTGGTGGTGTGGTGGTAGTGCAGTGGTGGTAGTGTGGTGGTGCTGTGGTGGCGGTAGTGTAGTGGTGTGGTAGTGCAGTGGTGGTGGTGTGGTAGCGGTAATGCAGTGGTGGTGGTGTCGTGTAAACTATTGTAAATAATTATTACGTAAATAATACAATAGTTTCGATTTAAAGCTTTCATGACTGCAGGGATTCATCTTCTTGGTTCTTTCGGTAAAGTCACGTAGAAGGGAAATAATAAAATAATAAAAATAAACATAATAAAATACAATTCTCACGACGTTTCGGCCACAACGCAAGCAGCTGTCCTCGGGTGAAGAACAGGTCTGTCGGAAAGACAGCGTCTGAATGAACACCACCAAGCCTGGCAGCGTATATTTAATCTGGGTTAGAGGAGGAGGAACGGCGCCTTGACAAAGGAATTTGCATATCAACAGAGGAATTTAGCATATTTATGGAAAATGCCAATATGGGATTAGTTTTTGAGACTCGGCGTGACAGTGACGGTGAGAGCAGCAGCAGTGGGGGAGAGAGGAGGGGAGGGGAGGGGGGTGTGGTGGAGGGAGGGGAGGGAGGGGAGGGGAGGGGAGGGGGGTGTGGGGTGGAGGGGGAGGGAGGGGAGGGGAGGGGGGTGTGGAGGAGGGAGGGAGGGGAGGGGAGGGGGTGTGGGGTGGAGGGGGAGGGAGGGAGGGGGAGGGGAGGGGGGTGTGGAGGAGGGAGGGAGGGAGGGGAGGGGAGGGGGGTGTGGAGGAGGGAGGGAGGGGAGGGGAGGGGGGTGTGGGGTGGAGGGGGAGGGAGGGAGGGGAGGGGAGGGGGGTGTGGAGGAGGGAGGGAGGGAGGGGAGGGAGGGGGGTGTGGAGGAGGGAGGGAGGGGAGGGGGGGGGTGTGGGGTGAGGGGGAGGAAGAGAGGGGAGGGGAGGGGGGTGTGGGGTGGGGGGGAGGGAGGGAGGGAGGGAGGGGGTGTGGAGGAGGGGGAGGGGAGGGGGGGGGGGGTGGGGGAGGGGGAGGGGGGGAGGGGGGTGTGGGGTGGAGGGGGAGGGAGGGGTGGGGGGAGGGTGGGGGGGAGGAGGGAGGGGGGAGGGGAGGGGGGTGTGGAGGAGGGAGGGAGGGGAGGGGAGGGGGGTGTGGGGTGGAGGGGGAGGAGGGGAGGGAGGGAGGGGGTGTGGGGTGGAGGGGGAGAAGAGGAGGGAGGGGAGGGGAGGAGCGAGGGAGGGGAGGGAGGGGGGTGTGGGGTGGAGGGGGAGGAGAGGAGGGAGGGGAGGGGAGGAGGAGGGAGGGGAGGGGAGGAGGGTGTGGGGTGGAGGGGGAGGGAGGGGGGAGTGGTGTAGGGAGGGGAGGGGCGACGGTCACGTGATGGAAGGCGCTCACTCTGCTTGGAGGCCGAGGGATAGGCGTCGCTCATCAGCTTCTGGAGTTCCGGGCTCTGGAACTCGGTCCGGATGGGGTCGAGCAAAACGTTGAGCGACTTCTCCACCGACTGCTTCAGGTCTGCCGGGTGGATGTGCTGCGGAGGTGGAAGTCACATGGGCGACGTCAAGGTGTCACCCCCGCCACCCCCCCCACACCAACCACTGCTCAACGGAGCTCCTGACACCCGGGAAAAATTGGCGGAGAGACGTCGCGAAAATGCACGCCTCTTGTTCTGCCGTGTCAGCAATTTCCGACCGCCCTTGTCTGTGTTGAATTTGTAATCCTTCCCCGGCGCCTCCCATTGGCTACGCACGGCACGGAAAAAGTTCAACGTTTACACCATCAGAACCTCGTTTGCCAGTAAAAATATGATAATTGTTTTTTTGGCCTTATATCTGGCAAGAAAACTGACACCTTTTTTACAAGGAGTCATGTTTGCATAGACCACAATACCTGCAGTCATAATGCAAACAAAAAATATAACTCTGATAATGTATGCACTGTCGTTGAAGTTGATTGGTCCACACCCGAGACAGCTTTCCTGATGAGTTGTGCGCCTTTTGGCGTCATCTGGTCCAACCCATGTGAGACTAGGCTCTAAGGAAAGCTGTCTCTCGGGTGTGGACCAATCAACTTCAAGGACAGTCATACATTATCAGAGTTATGTTTTTTGTTTGCATTATGACTGCAGGTATTGTGGTCTATGCAAACATGACTTCCTGTAGAAAAAGTGTCAGTTTTGTTGTCAGAAAAAAGGGTAAAAAACCAATTATCATATTTTTTACTGGCAAATGAGGTTCCAATGGTGTAAATGCTTAGCCCCGAGCTCTCATACTCTGATGGTGGATTGTCTTTGAGTTGTGCGCCTTTTGGCGTCATCTGGTCCAACCCATGTGAGACTAGGCTCTAAGGAAAGCGTCTCGGGTGTGGACCAATCAACTTCAACGACAGTGCATACATTATCAGAGTTATGTTTTTTGTTTGCATTATGACTGCAGGTATTGTGGTCTATGTAAACATGACTCCTGTAAAAATTAACCCGTAAAAACTAAGTTTTTCACTATAAATCCTTTATATGCGTGGCGGCTAGAGTCCTCTCGTCCTCTGGCTTGAGATGGCTGCCACCTATGGGTCAGATGATTGTCTGCCAGTATTAAGCAATTGGTAATTAAATATAAAAAAAAATTCCCTAAACAGTGTAAAATTTTGGAATTTTTTTCACGAAAATTAATTGTCACGCACAACGAGTCTGTGTGCAAAATGTCAGCTCGATTGGATCACGGGAAGTGGGTTAAAAAACGACCGAAAGATTTGCACGGTCGTAAGCAAGCAAGCAAGCACGCAAGCAAGCAAGCGAGTGAACTTAATATAAAGGATTTAAAAAGGTGTCAGTTTTGTTACCAGATAGAAGGGTAAAAAAAAAACAATTATCAAGTTCAACGTTGCGTACGTACAAACCCTCTTGGAGGCGCGCGCTCTCTCGGTGGCTCAGCTCTGGCCGAGGAGGCCCTTCTAGCAGCAGCGGCACGAGCCAGCAGTTGCAGGGGCTGCACCTCTAGCGATGCCGCGACCGCTGCCGCCGGTCATTGAACAGTATGGGGGGAGTCGCGCAACATTTGAATTCGTTTTCAAGAAAATCATTTAACGCTCGGGAGGGCAAGGGGGAACAGCTCTATCCAGAATGAGTTACACACTGCGTTACGTTTTCCCGCGCAAGTGAATTACTACTCCGCGCCCGCTGTTGCGTGCGTGCGTCGCTGTTTATGGCGAAATGTTAAGGATGAATAACGTATTCTATTACGTGTGTGTGTGCGTGTGTGTGTGTGCGTGTGTGTGCGTGAGTTTGTTTGGGGAGCGGTGGTGTGGCGGTTAGCGCTACGCTGCGCTACAAATCTGGCGACCCGGGTTCGATTCCCGCTCACGGCCAACACCAGTGACGATTATCTGAACCGGTCCTGGATTCCCCTAGGTCGACTCAGCCTCAAATGAGTACCTGGTGCAATGTGTAAACGTCGCCACTGGGGAGACAAAGGCGGCCGGGCGTGGTGTTGGCCACCCACCCCCTCGTGTGCCGTGCCGGCATTCATAAGTGCTCGCTAACAGCACCTGCCCCTACAGTCTTGTCAAGGCTATACGGGGATCTTTGTCTTTTTGTGTGTGTTTGATTAGAGAGCGGTATGCACTACAAATCTGGCGACCCGGGTTCGGTTCCCGCTCACGGCCAACATCAGTGACGATTATCTGAACCGGTCCTGGGATTCCCCTAGGTCGACTCAGCCTCAAATGAGTACCTGGTGCGATGTGTAAACGTCGTCACTAGGGAGACAAAGGCGGCCGGGCGTGGTGCTGGCCACCCAGCCCCTCGTGTGCCGTGCCGGCCTTCATAGGTGCTTGCTAACAGCCCTTGCCCCAACAGTCTGTCAAGGCTATATGGGGGATCTTTGTCTTTTTGTGTGTGTTTGTTTCGGGAGCGGTAGTGTAGCGGTTAGCACGCTGCGCTACAAATCTGGCGACCGGGGTTCGATTCCCGCTCACGGCCAACAAGTGAAGATTATCTAAACCGGTCCTGGGCCTCCCCAAGGTCGACTCAGCCTCAAATGAGTACCTGGTGTGATGTGTAAACATCGTCACTAGGGAGACAAAGGCGGCCGGGCGTGGTGCTGGCCACCCAGCCCCTCGTGTGGCGTGCCGGCCTTCATAGGTGCTCGCTAACAGCACTTGCCTCTACAGTCTGTTGAGGCTATAACGGTGATCTTTGTCTTTTGTTTGTGTGCGTCCTCGTGCATTTTTCTCTCTCGCCAAATGAGAAGTGTGGCCCCAAATAGCGGAGGTTTGGTCAGGGCGTGCGCGTGATCTGCCACGGGGAAGGTCACGAGTTCTAATGCTGGTTGCGTGGTCGACTAAGCCCATCATCATCATCATTGTCATCATCATCGTCATCATCATCGTCATCATCGTTGTCATCGTCACATCGTCGTCATCGTCGTCATCGTCATCGTCGTCATCGTCGTCATCATCATCGTCGTCATCGTCAACACCACTCTCTCACCATCATCAGCAGCATCAACAAAATCATCATCAGCACCATCACCATCACCCACTGTTATATTATCATCATCACCACCATCACCACCTTCATCACCATCAGTCTGTGGGTCTCTATGCAAGCAAGTTGTTTCGGTAGTCGCTGGGTCTCTATGTATGTCTATGGGTGTACATCAGAATCCTGATTTAAGACTACAGCAAGAATCCGATGAGCTACAAAACTTTTTCACAGATGTCCAGGAAGGGCGGGTCAGCAAGTCGCAAACGCTGGTCCATCAAGGCCTCTGTGCAAGTCTCTGAGGCAATCCGCTATGCAAGCGGTTTCACGCGTGGGTCTGCGTGTTCCCGTGCACACGTTCTACGCGCAGCCCAATCCCGTGGAAGACTAAACGGAGGCTCGCTTAACTATGCGCGTCGCCGGGACTTTAACTCCGACGCTCTCACCTCGTCCTTGAAGTCCTGTTCCAGGTCGGCGAAGACCTTGTAAGCCTTCGTCCCACCAAACTTTTCGTCTCTCGCAATGATGAACTCTGCGGTGGCGACAGTTTTACGCGACGTCGTTAACCTGAAGAAACACCCGCCGACGTTCAAACGGGACCCAGAACGAGAACATTTATTCGTACTCGAGGAATCCAAAGAGCTATGAAGCTCTTTTCACAGATGTCCAGTAGGTCTCCCCGCCTCTGTTTTCCCAGCCGCGATGTTTACGATGCATTGCAGCGGGTACTTATTTGAGGATGAGTTGACCTGTGCCGCCACCACCGACATCAAATTCTGTTTGCGAACAGCGCCAATGAAGGCCGGTACGGCACGTGAGGGGGGTGGGTGGCCAGCACCACGCCCGGCCGCCTTTGTCTCCCGAGCGAAAATGTTTTTACACACCGCACCAGGTACTCATTTGAGGCTGAGTCGACCTTGGGGAGGCCCAGGAACCGGTTCAGATAATCGTCACTGGTGTTGGCCGTGAGCGGGAATCGAACTCGGGTCGCCAGATTTGAAGCGTTAACTGCCACACCACCGTTCCCCAAACAAACACACAAAGATCCCCCGTATAGCCTTAACAGACTGTAGGGGCAAGTGCTGTTAGCGAGCACCTATGAAGGCCGAAACGGTACACGAGGGGGTGGGTGGCCAGCACCACGCCCGACCGCCTTTGTCTCCCAGTGGCGATGTTTACACACCGCACCAGGTACTCATTTGAGGCTGAGCCGACCTAGGGGAGGCCCAGGACCGGTTCAGATAATCATCACCGGTGTTTTTGTTCCGTGAGCGGGAATCGAACCTGGGTCGCCGGGTTCATACAGCGCTAACCGCTACACCACCGCTCCCACTAAACAAACACACGCACACACGCACGTAATAGGACCTACACCCGCACACACAGACAGCAGCAACTCCAACGCGAAGTCACCACCGTCGCCACGTCCCCGGTGCCGAGCCCGGCATGCCGTACCTCCGTGGAGCGGGAAGATGACGTGCTTGACGAAGGCGAGGAGGCCGTTGTTCTCCACGTTGCCCGGCTCGCAGAACGCTCTTTTCAGCTTCTTCTTGACGTCCGCCGCAGAGTCGAGCAGGTCGATCTTGGAGTCCTGCCGGACGGCGTGGCATTCAACAACAGCCACACTCAGTCACTCGCTCACTCACTCGCTCGCTCGCTCAAACATTCACTCATTAACACACTCACCCACCTACTCACTTGCTCAACCATTCACTCATTAACTCACTCACCCACCTACTCACTTGCTCAACCATTCACTCATTAACTCACTTAGTTACCGACCCACCCACTCAATCATCCACTCCATAACTCACTCACTTGCTCACACACTCCCTCAAGCATTTACTCAAACTCACTCACCCATCTACTCACTTGCTCGACCATTCACTAATGAACTCACTTACTTACCGACCCACCTACTCAACCATCCAATCAATAACTCACTCACTTGCTCACACACTCCCTCAAGCATTCACTCAAACTCACTCACCCATCTACTCACTTGCTCGACCATTCACTAATGAACTCACTTACTTACCGACCCACCTACTCAACCATCCAATCAATAACTCACTCACTTGCTCACACACTCCCTCAAGCATTCACTCAAACTCACTCACCCACATACTCACTTGCTCAAGCATTCACTCATTAACTCACTTACTTACCGACCCACCCACTCAACCATCCAATCAATAACTCACTCACTTGCTCACACACTCCCTCAAGCATTCACTCAAACTCACTCACCCACATACTCACTTGCTCAAGCATTCACTCATTAACTCACTTACTTACCGACCCACCCACTCAACCATCCAATCAATAACTCACTCACTTGCTCAACCATTCACTCATAAACTCACTCTCCCAGCTACTCACTCACTCATCTACTCACTCACTTGCTCAACCATCCGCTCATTAACTCACTCACCCGCTCGCTCGCGCGTTTACCAATCGTCACCGGTGTTAGCGGACACGAGCACGAATCGGCAGGGGAGGGGGCGGAGAGGGTGCGAGATGGACGCACTTTGGCTCGAGGATTAATTGGGGCACGCGGAGGTCAAAGGTCACCACGCCAAGGTCACCGACCGGATGAAAAAATGCGCGTAAGGGGCGGCAGTGAGATCTGATTAAAAAAAAAATCTGTGGAAGCCTGAACTGGGTAAATACGCCGTTTTTTAAAATTGATTCTATTGCTCCATCTCTTCAATAGATGTCCTCTCGGACGCATTCCATTCTTTAGCTGCCACTCCTTCCTTAGTCTTGACCATCGGCCATCGTCCCTTCTAGCGACATGTCCGCCCGAGCCCAATCCACGTTTTTCAACAATCAGAGGGCACCTTGGTGGAGAGATGTTAACTACCTCGCCTGGTGTACAGGAGGTCGTGGGTTCCATCCTGACCCTGACGCCTGCTGCTGTATATTTGCGTGTCTCTCTATCATCATCATCATCACGGTGGCTAGGAGATGTTAACTACCTCGCCTGGTGCACAGGGGTTCGTGGGTTCCATCCTAACCCTGACGCCTACTGCTGTATATTTGGAGTTTGCGTGTCTCTCTCTTATCATCACGGTGGCTAGGAGATGTTAACTACCTCGCCTGGTGCACAGGAGGTCGTGGGTTCCATTCTGACCCTGACGCCTGCTGCTGTATATTTGGAGTTTGCGTGTCTCTCTCTCACCATCACGGTGGCTAGGAGATGTTAACTACCTCGCCTGGTGCACAGGAGTTCGTGGGTTCCATCCTGACCCTGACACCTGCTGCTGTATATTTGTAGTTTGCCTGTCTCTCTCTCTCACCATCACAGTGGCTAGGAGATGTTGACTACCTCGCCTGGTGTACAGGAGGTCGTGGGTTCCATCCTGACCCTGACACCTGCTGCTGTATATTTGGAGTTTGCGTGTCTCTCTCTTATCATCACGGTGGCTAGGAGATGTTAACTACCTCGCCTGGTGTACAGGAGGTCGTGGGTCCTGACACCTGTATATTTGGAGTTTGCGTGTCTCTCTCTTATCATCATCACGGTGGCTAGATGTTAACTACCTCGCCTGGTGTACAGGAGTTCGTGGGTTCCATCCCGACCCTGACGCCTGCTGCTGTATATTTGCAGTTTGCGTGTCTCTCTCCCTGTGGGAGCGTGGATTTTGATCTGGGTCCTCCGGTTTTTCCTTCCCATTCATTTAGAATCAAAGTGCATTCAGAGTATTTGTCTGCTGCTATACATTTCCACGTGATAAGCCACTTCGGTGAGCTATCATTTGTGGCCAGCTCAGTGGGACTCGCTTGGTAAAAATAAAAAATAAAAGTTTCGTTTCGCCACGTCTACCACCTGCGCGTGCGTCCTCCCATCCGTGACTCATTACAAAACAAAAGCTTCAATTTCTATTGAAAGCTTTCGTGACTGCAGGGATTCATCTTCTTGGTTCTTTCGGTAAAGTCACGTAGAAGGGAAGTAATAAAATATAAAAATAAAACATAATAAAATAATAATACAATAATATAATTACTATGTTTTATTTTTAGATTTAAAGCTTTGTGACTGCTGGGATTCATCTTCTTGGTTCTTTCGGTAAAGTCACGTAGAAGGGAAATAATAAAATAATAAAATAAAACATAATAAAATAATAATACAAAATATAATTACTATGTTTTATTTTTAGATTGAAAGCTTTCGTGACTGCAGGGATTCATCTTCTTGGTTCTTTCGGTAAAGTCACGTAGAAGGGAAATAATAAAATAATAAAAATAAAACATGATAAAATTTCTCACGACGTTTCGGCCACAACGCAAGCAGCCGTCCTCAGGTGAAGAACAGGTCTGTCGGAAAGACAGCGTCTGAATGAAACACCACCAAGCTTGGCAGCTTCAATCTTGATTTGAAGCTTTCGTGACTGCAGGAATCCATACTACCAGTTGTCTTCAGCAGTTTTCTTGCCGTAGTTGTATCACCGGACGACGATTGCTTGTGTTGCGATCGAAACGTCGCGATCTGTTATTTTTTCCATCTACGTGACTTTACCGAGTGAACGAATAGCTATGACTTGCAGCCCCCTTGTCAATCCACTGCTGGATGAAGCCTCCCGCTGTGCTGACCGCGGCGGTTGTTTAACCTGTGCTTCTCCAGGGCGGTGGTCGGCGTGGGCTGGGAGAATCGAAGCGGCCGAGGGCTAGGACCGGTTCCGAACATCACTTGCCACTGACGTTGGCCATGGCCGGGAATCGAACCAGAGGTCGCAACCGGGTACCCGATACCCGTACCCTACCCGTACCATGCCGGGTATCGGTACGGGTACCCGTTTGCGACCCTGGTACGGGCAGGCCGTGAGTCACTGGTGAGTAACCGTTTGTCACTCATTTCCAACGTCTTTCTCTTCTCACAATTCAAGTTCCTAGAATCAACCCACCCGTGCCTGCAACATGGCTTCATCCCAGAGGTCGCAATCGGTACCCGATACCCGTACCCTACCCGATACCCGGCCGGGTACGGGTAGCCGGGTATCGGGTACGGGTACGGGTACCCGTTTGCGACCCTGGTGCGGCCGGGTACGGGTAAGGAATCAAAACCCGTTTGCGACCTCTGAATCGAACTCGGGCGACTGGGTGGTTTTCACGGCGCAGTACGCGAGACACCGCTGACACACACAGCTGACACACACCGCTCCACCCCGCGCGCAATAAGACGGAGCGGTCCGTTCTCCGCCGCCCCTTAATTACATCACACGATGTGCAACTTGTTTGCTAATTGTGCGCATGAGACGAAACAAACGAGACGCACAGTGCACGAGAGAGACATGACGCATCAATCAGAGTGCAAACAAGACTCGGTACAAATGAGACGTGCAGGATTCGGTCCTCGTGAAGGGTTAATGTACAGCCTTACACAGGACGCTATTAGCGTGAAGGACGCCGTATAAAATGAAATGATTATTGCGAATGAGACACGTTAGACAGCACGCAATGAGACCGACAGTACAGACGAGACAGTCGCACGTAAATATTCATCTTCCTGGATAGTTCCGCAAGAATTCTTAAGAGCACCGAGCGAGCGAGCGAGCTTTACATTGTTTCATGGCTATATACAAAAAGACAAAGATCCCCCGTATAGCCTTAACAGACTGTTGGGGCAAGTGCTGTTAACGCGTAGCACCTATGAAGGCCGAAAGGTACGCATGTGGTGGGTGGCCAGCACCACGCACAACCGTATTTGTCTCCCCAGTGGCGATGTTTACACATCGCAGCAGGTAATCATTTGAGGCTGAGTTGACCTAGAAGGCCCAGGAGCAGATGTTTGCCGTGAGCAGGAATCTGACTGGGTTCGCTGGTTTTGTAGTGCAGCACGCTGACTTGCTGCATGCAAAGACAAAGATCCCCCTTATAGCCTTAACGTACTTTCGCGGCAAGCGATGTTAGCGAGCACTGCTACGTGCACACACACACGCGTGCACGCGCGCGCATTGTATAAATTAAATGCAGACGTCTCAACCATTCATTTGTGGTTCACTTCATTGCAACCAAGCCTCCGGTTCCTCCACATTCCAACAGATCAGTTTTTAAATGAGTTTGGTGAAATTGCATTTTCTGCTCGTAGCTGTGGGGCAGTTCAGAGAATGTCTTCTCGTTACACCGTCAGAGCCAGAGCGGTGTAACGATCGTTGGAGCACGCCACCCCTGGACTCGCAACGCACAATGCAGAACGGTTGCATTCCATCTCTCTCGTGACACGTTTCTGGTTAAAGTAACCAGCCAGCAAAAGCCGGCACAACTCACCCACCCCACCCACCCAAATCCACCCACCCACAACCCACCCAACCCACCCACAAACATCCACCNACCCACCACATTCAACCACACACAACCACCCACCCACCCCACCCACACCCAACCACCCNAACCCACTCACAACGCAACCACAACAAACCACCCACCCACCCACAACCACCCACCCAAACCCACTCACAATGCAAACCCANCCACAACCCACCCACCCACAACCCACCCACCCACCCACAACCCACCCACCCAAACCCACTCACAATGCAACCACACACAACCCACCCACCCACAACCAAACCACCCAAACCCACTCACAACCACACACAANCCACCCACCCACAACCCACCCACCCACCCACAACCCACCCACCCAAACCCACTCAGAACGCAACCAAACACAACCCACCCACCCCACCCACAAACCATCTGCAAGGCGACATGTTCGATCTCAGTGGGATCTTAACCTCGTTACACAGAGGACATTGGCTCAATAGACCTCGCGAGAACAATGCCTGTGTTCTATTTTGTAGACGTCACACTGGCAGAACAGCACGGTACGCACACACACACACTCCTACATATACAGCATACACTGTACTCTCCAGATTATTCACTCACTTACCCACTTACTCACCCACCCATTCACTAACTCACACACTCATCAACTCACCCACTCACTCTCACCCACCCATGCACTCTTCACCCACCCACTCACCATCTCATCCACTCACTATTTCACCCACCCATTCACCCACTCACTCTCTCGCCTACTTACTCACCCTCTCATTCACTCACCGATCACCCACATGGTCACTCACCCACTCACCCTTTCATCCACTCACCCACTCACCCATTCATCCACTCACCCATTCATCCACTCACCCATTTATCCACCGACCCATTCACTAACACGTCCACCCACTCACCCATTCATCCACCCACTCACCCATTCATCCACCCACTCACCCATTCATCCACCTACTCACCCATTCACTCACCCATTCATCCACCTACTCACCCATTCACTAACAAGTCCACCCACTCACCCATTCATCGACCCACTCACCCATTCACTAAAACGTCCACCCACTCACCCACCGACTCACAAAGGAAGCAATGGATGGGGTCTAAAAGCACGGGGATTGAAAAAAAGCAGCAGCAGGTTTAGAAACCTGGAAGGGGGGAAGGAAGGGGCCCAGGCAGAGATCCCGGGGAGGGATCATGAGACGTATCCAGCAGTTCTTAAAGTTTAACAAACCATTTCGATTTAAAGCTTTCGTGACTGCAGGGATTCATCTTGTTGGTTCTTTCGGTAAAGTCACGTAGAAGGGAAATGATAAAATAATAAAAATAAAACATTAAAATAATTCTCACGACGTTTCGGCCACAACGCAAGCAGCCGTCCTCAGGTGAAGAACAGGGCTGTCGGAAAGCAAATCCCTTTGTCAAGGCGCCCCTTCCCCTCCAACCCAGCTTAAATATACGCTGCCAAGCCTGGTGGTGCCCATTCAGACGCTGTCTTTCCGACAGACCTGTTCTTCACCTGAGGACGGCTGCTTGCGTTGTGGCCGAAACGTCGTGAGAATTATTTTATGTTTAATTTTTATTATTATTTCCCTTCTACTTGACTTTACCGAAAGAACCAAGAAGAGGTTTAACAAACCAGGTCACAAACACAAATACCCCCCGTATAGCCTTAACACATTGCTGCGGCAAAGTGCTGTTAGCGAGCACCGTACAGGAGCTGGTTCTGATTACAATGCTTCTTCCAGAAGACTGCACGCATTCTCTGGATTGTAAGCTGCGCCGCCCAGAACTTTTGCTCTTTAACACAGAGAAATGAAGTGCGTCTGCCATTCCGGGATGCAAAGACGAAGATTCCCTGTATAGCCTTAACAGACTGTTGGGGCAAGTGCTGTTAGTGAGCGGCACCTGTGAAGGCCGGCACGGCAACACGAGCGGGATGGGTGGCCGGACACCACGCCCGTTCCACCTCCGTTTTTCCCAAGTGGCGATGTTTACACATCGCACCGGGTACTCATTTGAGGCCGAGTCGACCTAGGGGAGGGCCCAGGACCGGTTCAAATATTCGCCACTGCTATTGGTTGCGTGCGGGAATCGAACTCGGGTTGCCAGGTTTCTAGTTGCAGCGCAGGAATCGCTGCTCCATGGCTCCGCACACATACGTGCACAAAAAAACACAAACGTCCACACCGTGTAGCCTTAACAGACTGTTGGGGCAAGTGCTGTTAGCGAGCACCTCCACACACACAAGCATGTTTCCACGTCAGCTGAATTCACACTTGTGCCTCCTTCTCAACGCTATGCCCAACCCTCAAGTTGTGTTTAGCCAGGGGGGGGGGTGGGTGAGGCAGAGGTCGCAACCGGGTACCCGATACCCGTACCCTACCCGATACCCGGCTACCCGTACCCGGCCAGGTACGGGTACGGGTACCCGTTTGCGACCCTGGTGCGGCCGGGTACGGGTAGGCCGTGAGTCACTGGTGAGTAACCGTTTGTCACTCATTTCCCAACGTCTTGTCTCTTTTCACGATTCAAGTTCCTAGAATCAACCCACCTACGCCTGCAACCTGGCTTCATCCCAGAGGTCGCAATCAGGTACCCGATACCCGTACCCTACCCGTACCGGCCGGGTACGGGTAGGGTACAGGTACGGCCGGGTACGGGTACCCGTTTGCGACCCTGGTGCGGCCGGGTATGGGTAAGGAATCAAAACCCGTTTGCGACCTCTGGGGTGATGGCAAATAAAAGAAAATCCCATTAGCACGGTTGGCTACGTACGGTGCGAAAGAAGTTCGATGTGCGTGCACAAACAGACGCGTTTTACGGATGAGTGAGCGCATGGGAAACAAACGAAACGTGGAGGGGGGGGTGGATACAAACATGCCGTCTCAGCTTTATGACAACGGTCCGATGTACGACGATCCACGTACAACACGTTGATATACAATGCCACCATGGATCGATTTACGACACGCAGAAAGTTGATTCACGACGCATCCACCGATGTGACTTGGCGTGGAGCGTTTATTCCTCCGGAGTGTTTTTGTGGAGGTTTATCTTTTTAAAAAATTCCGTCAAATAGGGCCGATAAAAGGAACAGGGTCCGATAACGACCACACGTATTTCCAGGAAGACGTTGTCACGGGGGGGAGGGGGGACGACTGCCTGTACATGCAAAAAAAGAAAGTAATATTTTAAAAAAACTTTCAAAAAAACACGCTTTTATGAAATGTACTAGTAATGGCAGAACTCCACGACTCCAGGAAGTGGCCTCGAAGCTTGCCATGACGTAAGAGGCCGTGGCCAATTACAGCCAACGTCAGCTGACCGTGGACAATTAGACCCCAGCCGAAACATAACATATAAAAATAATGTTTAAAAAAATTTTCATTTTTATGACAGAATATAGTATTGTCATGAGTATGACATAAGTATACCAAGTTTGCAGTCGATACCACATTGGGAAGTGGGTAAAAATGGAGTCGCAAGATTTGAAGATACAACAACGACAACAACAGACAGAGTAAGTTAATACAAAGAGTGTGAAAAAGGAGGATTTCTGTTGCAACGTGACGACAGCCGACGTGTCCCCCCGCCGTGCCTAACTCTCCCCCCCCCCAACTCCCCCCCCCCTAACTCTCGCCCCCCGCCCGCGCCTACTCTTGCCCTCCCCACGAGGTGTCGCGGATGTGCCGGAGGAGAGAACCGCCAGGCTCTGGTGGTTACCTCTTCTGAGGAGCTCATCTTGCCGCCGGTCAGTCCCGGAACCATGGGATTCATGAGATGGGTTCGTTTCGCGTAACCCAGCGCCGGGAGGTACTGGAAAAAAGTTACGAGAAATTGTCGTCAATTATCGTCATCACCATCATCGTCATCGTCATCATCGTCGTCGTCTTTAATAGCGGTATCAGCAGTGTTGATGATAGCAGCGAAAGCATTTCGAGCCCTCCTCCTCGAAGTTACCAACCATATCCTCCACCGCGCTCCACCCTGGACACCCATCACGACCCCTTTTCCCCACCTGCTCCCAACCTCTAAGCTGTTTACCCTGCAGCTACAAACTTAAGAAATGTCTCCCTCTCTTCACGTAGCATGGGGTCTACATGAAGTTAGGAATGCGATCAGGATAAAAGTTAAACTCGAAAAAAATAAAAAGCCTCCAGGTAATTTGCTGCTCGATTGTACATCGAGTCCTTGGTACTCGTGTCCTGTTTGCAGCACTGAGCTAGTGGTGGAAATTCCACATTGCTATGGTGGGGGCGATTCTCTGCAAACTGCTGTTGACTTCCCCATGAAGACGGTCGCATTTGATCGACTCTGGAGAGATGAATGATTTTCTTTATTTTATCAGGTAAGGCCCACTGAGCTACGTAGCAATTTTCAGAAGTGACCTGCGTTCACTGCTTTAGCCCACCGGTGTGTTGAAGCCACAACATTTACAATTTGAGTACGACGTTTCGCTGGTAATTGCAACCAGCATCATCGGGCAATTCGCCATGATGCTGGTTGCAATTACCAGCGAAACGTCGTACTCAAATTGTAAATGTTGTGGCTTCAACACACCGGTGGGCTAAAGCAGTGAACTATTTGTCTTTGTCAACGTGACACTTTTTTACTGATTGGCCGTGTCGGGTGGTGGAGGGTTACGACACATTTATAAATAAACGCGATCTAAACCCAAAAACGTTGATTATGAATAACATTGGTCGCGAAAGCCTACGTGTTAAACTGAGAAGTGACCTGGCCACAAATGATAGCCAAAAAGTGGCTTGTCACGTGGACATTTATAGCAGACAAATACTGTAAACGCGTGAACGTTGATTCTAAACGTGGAGAGNAAAAAAAAAAAAACGGAGGATTCGGAGAAAATTCCCACGACCATGGGGAGAACATGATGGTAACGGACTGAGTCAGAATCAGAATCTGTATTTATCGTGGAGGAATCTGATGATATTCTTGGTTCTTTCGGTAAAGTCACGTAGAAGGGAAGTAATAAAATAATAAAAATAAAACATAAAAAAATAATATATATATAATATAATATAATTCTCACAATTATTTTATTATGNTTTTTTTTTTTATTTATTACTTCCCTTCTACGTGACTTTACGAAAGAACCAAGAAGATGAATCCCTGCAGTCACGAAAGCTTTAAATCGAAATTGAATCTGATGATCTATAAAGCTCTTCTTCTTGGTTCTTTCGGTAAAGTCACGTAGAAGTCTTCTACGTGATTTTACCGAAAGAACCAAGAAGATGAATCCCTGCAGTCACGAAAGCTTTAAATCGAAATATAAAGCTGTTTTTCACACGTGTCCAGTAGCAACCCTCGCCCACACCAGGAGTCGGAACTCGTGTCATACCGCAAAGGCTTCCCCCACAACGCGGTACTCACTCAATCACTGATTCGAACGAATCGCTAAGAGAAAAGAAAAACAAAAACGCCAGCGGAGACTTGTCCACCTTTTCGGCGAACGTGAAGATCTTCCTCTGGTCGACTCCTCCGAACTGCGCGTCCACCTTCAGGTACTCTTCATCCAAAGCCTGGGCAGGAACACAAATGGCTCCAGCTCAACGAACGTCACATCAACGTAGCCTCTGGTCATCTGTCGGGACGAGACTCGGATTGTAAAACTAAAGTAAACACGTTTTTATTTTATTTTACAGAAGCGACCTGAACACAAATGATAGCTCAACGAAGTGGCTTTTCATCACGTCGAAATTTACGGCAGCAAATAATCTAAACGCGCGGCGATGTTGATTCTCAACGCGACGGGAAAAACCACGAGGAACCGGCAAAAAACTCCACGCGACCACAGGGAGAGAAGAAAGAGATGCCGCAAACTCCACATATACAGCGTCAAGGGAGGCATCAAACCCACTACCTTCTTCATACCTGGCGAGGTGGTTGACATCTCATCTGTATCGGGATGATACAGATGAGTGGCGAGGGGAGGGAGGGGAGTACGGTGCCCCTGGCGCTCCACTCACCTGCAGGCCGGGGTACAGCAGCCCGCTGAGGAGTGCATGCTCCACTGCTTCACCACTTCGGCACCTGCCTTCTTGGCATCGTGCTCCGTCACCACGGAAGAGAGGCGGTACACGTCCAGAGTGTACTCCCTGAGCACGCGCACGCAACCACGCATGCACGCAACCACGCACGCACGCAACCACACACGCACCCATGCAACCACGCTCGCACGCAACCACACACGCACCCATGCAACCACACACGCACCCATGCAACCACACACGCACGCACGCAACCACACACGCACGCAACCACGCACGCACGCAACCACGCTCGCACGCAACCACGCACGCACGCAACCACACACGCACCCATGCAACCACACACGCACCNATGCAACCACGCACGCACGCAACCACACACGCACGCAACCACACACGCACTCATGCAACCATCGCTCGCACGCACGCAACCACGCACGCACGCAACCACACACGCACGCAACCACACACGCACCCATGCAACCACGCACGCACGCAACCACACACGCACCCATGCAACNACGCACGCACCCACACACGCAACCACGCACGCACGCAACCACGCACCCATGCAACCACGCTCGCATGCACGCACGCAACCACGCTCGCATGCACGCACGCAACCGCACACGCACCCATGCAACCACGCTCGCATNCACGCACGCAACCACACACGCATCCATGCAACCCGCATGCACGCACGCAACCACACACGCACGCAACCACACAACGCACGCACGCAACCACACACCATCCATAAGAGTTTTTTTTTAGTTAGATCGCGTAAATAAATGTGTCGTTAAAACCCGCCACCACCCGACACAGCCGAAATCGAAATGTAACCAAGAGTATAGTTTAGTTTTGGTTGAGGTCACCGACCGGCTGAGCTGGAAGTCCGTGCCCCGCACGAAGGTGAGTCTCTCCAGGGGCACGCCGATGCCGCGCAGCATGGCCTTGATGACGCTCTCGTAGTAACGCGTGCGCAGCTCCAGCAGCTCCCACGGGGCCTTCATGTTGTCCAGATACGCGTGCAGGTCCGCAAACAGCACCGTCACCTGCACGGAAGCGGCGCCAACGGCAGCAGCGGCGCAGGCGATGAGGTCGACGCTTAGAGCAATTCAATCCTTTGTTGCGATGACTTTTTGTTTCGATTTAAAGCTTTCGTGACTGCAGGGATTCATATTCTTCTTTCTTTCGGTAAAGTCACGTAGAAGGGAAATAATAAAAGAATAAAATAATAAAACATAATAAAATAATTCTCACAACGTTTCGGCCACAATGCAAGCAGCCGTCCTCAGGTGAAGAACAGGTCTGTCGGAAAGACAGCGTCTGAATGAACACCACCAGGCTTGGCAGCGTATATTTAAGCTGGGTTGGAGGGGGAAGAGTGCCTTGACAAAGGAAATTGCATATCAAAAGGATTTTGTTGTTCAATCTTAATTTTAGAACTTTCGTGACTGCAGGAATTATTATTTGGTTCTTTCGGTTAAGTCACGTCTAAAGATAAAATAATAAATTAAATTAAATAATAGCATACGACGTTTCGATTGCAACACAAGCAATCATCATCAGGTATAATGAAATAGCGACATAAAATCTAATCAGAAAACTATAGACAGACATATTAGCAGACAGATATCACCAAGATACATAGTATTGTATTACATTACATTTCGATATTTTATATTTTACTAGGTTATTGAATTTTAGTTTGTCCTTCTCCTGATTTTCAGGCTTGCTTGCCGTGTCATCGCACTTGCAGCACCTTGTTTTGTTGTCCACTCATTGATATGCAAATGTTTTCTCTAACCCCCTCCCTCTCTCTGCTTCCTCCCCCCTCTGTCTATTTAAGGCCACCCCACAGAGACGATCACCCCTCTCTGTTACCTGTGTTGCTCTCTCTATGTATCTTGGTGATATCTGTCTGCTTATATGTCTGTCTATAGTTTTCTGGTTAGATTTTATGTCGCTATTTCATTATACCTGATGATGATTGCTTGTGTTGCAATCGAAACGTCGTATGCTATTATTTAATTTAATTTATTATTTTATCTTTAGACGTGACTTAACCGAAAGAACCAAATAATGATTTTGTTGTTGTTTGTACGCTTTTAGTTAAGGTTCCATTTCTTAATTTGTTTATTGATTTTTTTTATTTTGCTTGGTAGTAGTAGGGGTTTGCATTTGCTTGGTGTGTGTGTGTGTTGAGCTTCTTTCGCGCTGTGCGTAGCCAACCCTTTATATGGGAATTAGTCCTTGTGTATAAATCATGCACGGCGTTGTGGGATGCTGTTGGCAGGAATGACTACGTAAAACGAAAGCATCATTATTATTATCCTGGGTTGACAACCAGGGCTGAGTGAATCCCACTATGGATGGGTTCATAATGGCCAATTCACCTCCTGGGTTTGAGATCCAGGGCTGAGTGAATCCCACTATGGATGGGTTCATAATGGCCAATTCACCTCCTGGGTTTGAGATCCAGGATTGAGTGAATCCCACTGTGGATGGGTTCATAATGGCCAATTCACCTCCTGGGTTTGAGATCCAGGGCTGAGTGAATCCCACTATGGATGGGTTCATAATGGCCAATTCACCTCCTGGGTTGAGATCCAGATTGAGTGAATCCCACGGTTCTAGCTAAGCCGCAGAAGCCCGTGGCGGTGGCGGTGGTGGCGGTGGTGGCGGTGGCGGCTACCACGCTGCTTGTGGCTTCCTGAAATCACTCAGCCCTGCGGACGCAGCAGCGAGGGTTGGTGGGTGTCGAGGAGCCGGACTCTGGCTCTACCAGGAGAATGGGGTACTGCTAAAAATGTGGACCGCACCTGTTCCACCTGCATGGGATAGAGCGTTGCCCCTCTCACATGTGGGTTTTTTCCTGCTCTGCAGAGGTCGCAAACGGGTTTTGATTCATTACCCGTACCCGAACCCGGCCGCACCAGGGTCGCAAACGGGTACCCGTACTCGTACCCTACCGATACCCGGCTACCCGTACCCGGCCGGGTATCGGGTAGGGTACAGGTACGGGTACCCGATTGCGACCTCTGGGATGAAGCCATGTTGCAGGTGGGTTGATTCTAGGATCTTGAATTGTGAGAAGAGACACGACGTTGGGAAATGAGTGACAAACGGTGACTCACCGGTGACTCACGGCCTACCCGAACCCGGCCGCACCAGGGTCGCAAACGGTACCCGTACCCGGCCGGGTACGGGTAGCCGGGTATCGGGTAGGGTACGGGTATCGGGTACCCGGTTGCGACCTCTGGTGCTCTGGTTTCCTCCCACATTCATTGGTAGACAGCACCTTCACTCTTTCTTGCTCCGAGACGACTGACATTTGCAGGGTGGGTCCCATTCACCGCTGAACGTGCAAGTGGTTTCGCGTTAATTTTATTTAGACGAGGCGTAGCGCCATTGTTTCTAAGACATTGTCCTCACCGCAAGAGAACCGTAGGGACACAATTAACTCTACGATAGGTGGCGCCAAACTGTGCCGTACCTCACATCCGGCCTTGAGGAAGTCGGCGATCTTGGACATGGGCACAAAGTAGGCCACGTGAGGCTTCCCCGTGGTGGCCGTGCCCCAGTAGACCCGCAGCGGCCGCTCCCTCATCACCTCCGTCATCCTCTCCTCGCCCAGCACCTCCTGCGCACGCACACCGCGACGATTAGCGTGGTCATCTAAAATGTCAAGATTTTTTTCCGGTACAAATCTAATCCGGAGGCAGATCTGGAAACTTTCTGAAAGGATGCGGGGAAAACTGGAGGACCCGAAGAAAAATCTACACGTCCACCACGACGACGGAGACAGGCAAACTCCAAATATACAGCAGCGGCGTCAGGGGTCGGGATCGAACCCACGACCACCTGTATACCAGGCGAGGTAGTTAACATCTCCTAGCCACCGTGATGATGATGATGAAGAGAGAGAGACACGGAAACTCCAAATATACAGCAGCAGGCGTCAGGGGTCGGGATCAAACCCACGACCTCCTGCGTACCAGGCGAGGTAGTTAACATCTCCTAGCCACCGTGATGATGATAAGAGAGAGAGAGAGAGACACACGCAAACTCCACATATACAGCAGCAGGCGTCAGGGGTCGAGATCGAACCCACGACCTCCTGTATACCAGGAATTCATATTGTTGGTTCTTTCGGTAGAGTCACGTAGATAGAAAATAAAATCTAATTAAAAAGAAATTGAAAATAATAAAAGCAAAAAGCCCGCCTGATGAAGGCCGCTTGTGTTGCGATCGAAACGTCGTGGGTTTTTGCTTTTATTATTTTCAATTTATTTTCTTATTTTTATTTTATTTTCATTTTCTATCTACGTGACTTTACCGAAAGAACCAAGAATATGAACTCCTGTATACCAGGCGAGGTAGCTGACATCTCCTAGCCACTGTGGTGCCCCGATTGCCCCACGGCCATCCTGACCCCACTGCCGCCTACGGATCTGCCACGGCGCGCAAAAGGCGATAAACTCTCCCACGTGCCGCAAACACCTCAGGCAGTTTCATCGTTTTTTCCAGGTCGTGGGGGTTGGAGGCGAATNGGGGGGGGGGGTCGGTAAAAATCTTCACGTTTTCTCGGCGCCATTCAGCAAGCGGCGCTATTTCATCTTTTGCAAATAACCCACAGCGGAAACTTTGGTTGGAGTGCACGACCGAGTCGCGCCACGCCCCACTCTGAACAGGAGTCACGAAAATATCTTCGACGTTGAGTGTTTTTCGCTTCTGCATTGCGGGGATTTAATGTGGTGGTGGTAGCAACAACGTTGTAGGGGTTAGGGGGCGTGGGGAGGTGTTTTGTTTACACTGGCAGGTATTTTGTTCTTGTGCGGTGAGAGCGTGACCTCCCCGATGCGAAACTAAAGTAATAAAGGTCAAGTTCCTTCCTCTATTGAGAACGCACACAGACCACCACAAGGTAAACATCGACCTAATTTTCTCGTGCTCATTGTAACGCTACAGTTTGCTGCTGTTAAGAGCAGTTAGCGAGCACCTGTTAATTTCTCACCACGGTGGCTAGGAGATGTTAACCATCTCGAATGGTACACAGGAGGTTGTGGGTTCGATCCCGACCCTGACGCCTGCTGCTGTATATTTAGAGTTTTCGTGTCTCTCTCTCATCATCACGGTGGCTAGGAGATGTTAACTATCTCGAATGGTACACAGGAGGTTGTGGGTTCGATCCCGACCCTGACGTCTGCTGCTGTATATTTAGAGTTTGCGTGTCTCTCTCTCATCATCATCACGGTGGCTAGGAGATGTTAACTATCTTGAATGGTATTCAGGAGGTTGTGGGTTCGATCTCGACCCTGATGCCTGCTGCTGTGTATTTGGAGTTTGCATGTTCCATCTCTCCCGTGGTCACGTAGATTTTTCTCTGGGTCCTGTGGTTTTTTCCCTCCACATTTAGAAACATGTGTTTATAGTATTTGGCTGCAATAAATTTCCACATGCCACTTTGTGGAGCTATTATTTGTGGCCAGGTCGCTTCTGTAAAAGAGCTGTACAGCTCAGGCGCCTTAAAATGCAAGATAAAAAGAGTTTAAATAGTTTTAAGGCCGGCATGCCCGCACACTAAGTGGTGACGGTGGTGACCCAGACTGCACTCAGCCACCTTTCGCCCCCCCCCCAACACGGACACTCCCAGCACCGCCCAGGTACTCACTTAAGGCTGAGCCAACCTAGAGGAAGGCCAGGACATGCATCGAATATCGCCGAGCGTTTGTGCCGAAATGTGTCGGCGCCACGACCGCTGCAGCAACGGACGAAAGTTGATAATTTTAGGCCGAGTCAACCTAGTAGCAGCTTAGGCCATGGTGTTTATGGTGCCGACTTGGATGCCGTGGCACATGGTACGATATAAGGGTCGCGATAAACACTCGTCCGATGTGCACATTGTTGTCATACCGTGGTGCCAATATTTTATTTAGGAGCAAAATATATTCACGAAATAACAGCACAATGATGGCAAAATGATAATTTTGCAGAAAGTCCTGCTTTGAAACTTTGTACAAAATTGTTCAACTTCCTCCTCCCGTTTGCCGAATAACCAAATGCAGGTAAGTCCTCTACTTACGACGAAGATGCGTTACGACGACCCCATCGTAAGTCAAAAAAATTTTTACCGGTAAAAACAACGTTTTTCACTCTAAATCCTTTATATGCGTGGCGGCTAGAGTCCTCTCGTCCTCTGGCTTGAGATGGCTGCCACCTATGGGTCAGATGATTGTCTGCCAGCATTAAGCAATTGGTAATTAAATATTTAAAAATTTCCCTAAACAGTGTAAAATTTTGGAAAAACATTTTCACGAAAATTAATTGTCACGCACAACGAGTCTGTGTGGAAAATGTCAGCTCGATTGGATCACGGGAAGTGGGTTAAAAGACGACCGAAAGATTTGCACGGTCCTAAGCAAGCAAGCAAGCACGCAAGCAAGCAAGCGAACTTAATATAAAGGATTTAAATATCGTAAGTCGAAGATGGCCTAGCCTACCCAGGAGTCTTAAAGAATGGTGATAATTTAGCAAAACAGAGCAATTTACTGTACCGTACTGTATAAACTATATACTGTGTGTATTTATGAATTACAATACTGTATTGCACAGTCAAATGTCAAGTAAAAACAAAGGTAAATTCTTAGCCTACCTATATGAACTGCAATTTAATGTAAAGTTTTTTCAGGAAACAATTCTATCTGCTATAAAAACTTTTCACATGCATTGAACGTATCGTATCGTGGTAACCCTAAAATGAAATTGCTAAAGCTACGTATCATAGCGTAGTGTATAGTGTCATGTATAGTGTATAGTGTAGTGTATAGTGTAGTGTATAGTGTAGTGTATAGTGTAGTGTAGTGTATAGTAGTGTATAGTGTAGTGTATATGTAATGTATAGTGAAGTGTATAGTGTAGTGTGTAGTGTATAGTGTAGTGTAATAATGTAGTGTATAGTGAAGTGTATAGTGTAGTGTATAGTGTAGTGTAGACATGCATTGAACGTATCGCAACATATCATATTGTACTGTCCTCACCAAGATTCTGTCCGTCATATAGTATCGATATCGCCATCGTAAAATCTGACCATCGTAACTCGGGGACTATCTGTAAACATTTGCTCACGTGGAAACTTGATGCGAATTATACCGTTGTACTGTACTTCCATCAATGTAAAAAATATGTGAAACACAATCATGGAGTCATGGGAAAACTGTAATTTTGACAATCGTCACATCTCGATTTAAAGTTTTCGTGACTGCAGGGATTCATCTTCTTGGTTCTTTCGGTGACTTTACCGAAAGAACCAAGAAGATGCATAGTCACATCGTGAAGTTGAGCATAGTATCGACAAAAAAAACGTGGCAAACTTAGAACTGCCACAACCTGACGGTACGAACTGCGCAGACTGCATTCCTGATCACACAGCAGTGTGCTCACAGCCCTGCAGAGCAGTTGAGGAAATTCCACATTACTGTGGTGGGGCCGGATTTATCCATAGCACAACCGCTGTTGATTTCCCCATAAATTGTACTCAATTTATCTTGTTAAAGAATGTAGTTTGGTACCAAACTCCCAACCTTGAATTTGTGAGTGTAACCGACAGCCGAGCCATCTGCCGCTAACAACGAAGTGACGGTGATGTTACCGCATGGCTCGTACCAAGCTAGGTGCACCTTGTGTATACAAATACGCACACACGTGCGTAGATTTACCTGCAGGTTCCGGTTGATGAGTTTCAGCTTCTCGTTAACGTTCATTGATTCACCCATGATTGAAGGGCTGTGAAAATACACATCAAAACAACAACCAGATCACCAATAATTTGTGTTGTAATAATCAAAGAAAACGTCGTTTCAAAATAACATATTTCATGTATTTATCTTTTATATTTAGTGACTTGTTTAGCATTTTCTCTATTTTGCACTCCTATCGTTTTTTTGTAAAGTTTGCTGTTGTAACTTTCTGAGCCGCCCATACTGGGCATCTGCGAAAGAGAGCTTCATTGCTTATCGAATTCCTTCTCCCGTCCAATAAAGAATCAGATCCTGTAAATCACAACAACAACAACCAGCACTAAGTGGCGGTGACGTCACCACGACGCTTGTGCCAGGCCATGTGCACCTTGAGGTAATCACGTGAAGTGTCGAACGCCCGCTGGCAGGAGGTCACGGGGCAGACCCAGCAGGTGCCACGGGTCGACTGACCGAGATGACCGAGATGACTGGCTGATGCACCACCAATTGTAAATCACACACACACACATACAGACATATTTAAAAAACCCAAAACAAGGCTCTACGAACCTGGAGACGCGAGTTTGATTCCTGGCCAGGTTAACTTCAAATGTGCAGTAAAATCTGAAGCAGACTGTGTTTCCTCTTTTATCTTTCACCCCCCCCACCCAGTTTCCCCCCCCCTCCGATATGTGTCCTCTCTCTGTGTGTCCTTGTGATGTCTGTCTGCTTGTATGTCTGTCTATAGTTTTCTAGTTAGATTTTTGTTGCTATTTCTTTTATGCCTGACGACGATTGCTTGTGTTGCAATCGAAACGTCGTAATATGCTATTATTTAATTTATTACTTTATCTTTAGACGTGACTTTACCGAAAGAACCAAAGAATAATTCCTGCGGTCACGAAAGCTCCAAAATTGAGATTGAGATCAGCACATTCGTCAACAGCACCGCGTGTGGATGTCCTTAAAGGAAACATAGTACAGGCAACGTTTCGAGCAACGGGCCTTCATCATGGCACATCGAAGAAGACTACATTTAGAAGGGCCATTATATTTATTTCCTCTAAAGGCCCCACACACAGTGTTGCTATTGACAAATGTTTCAGTTTGTGTAGTTATTGGCGCTTGTGCACCACTGCTAACGCAGTGAACGCTATTAACATTAAAATGTTGTTTTGAGTGGGGTGTGGATCAATTAATCATTCAAACGTTGTTGGGTGAAACATTCCCCATGACTAACAAAGCATGGGAGGCTTCCATCCAGCAGTGGACTGAAAAAAGGGCTGAAAATTGTCGTGAGATATTAGAAAGAAATGTTTTTTCCTGGCTGGCAGGATGCTACTTCCAAGGGACGTGCAGGTTGCGAGTTCAATCTCGATTTGAAGCTTTCGTGACTGCAGGAATCCATACTCTTGGTTCTTTCGGTAAAGTCGTGCTAAGGAAGGCGACGACGTTTCGGGCAATAACCCAACGTCATAGCACCAGGCTTCAAGTTCCAGTTGATTTTGTCGACTCATGGCGAGAACTCAAGGAGGCCAGGATGATCTCTTTCGCGAGAAATGACCTCCTACTTGGGTTGTCACCAAAATTACAAAAGCAAACATTAAAGTACTAATCAGCAAATTTCTATGTAAAGCTTTCGTGACTGCAGGGATTCATCTTCTTGGTTCTTTCGGTAAAGTCACGTAGAAGGGAAATAATAAAATAATACAAATAATACAATTCTCACGACGTTTCGGCCACAACGCAAGCAGCCGTCCTCAGGTGAAGAACAGGTCTGTCGGGATGACAGCGTCTGAATGAAACACCCCAGGCTTGGAGCGTCTATTTAAGCTGGGTTGGAGGGCAATGATGCAAATGAGGACAAAATATAAAAATTCGGTGCATAAACGAGTCTCGCATCTAACTGCTCCCACTGATTTGTCACCATCAGCCATGGTCATTCCCCTCTTGGTTGAAGGCCTCCACCCAAATCCGCCGTAAATCATGTTACATGCTAAGGAGGGCCATTGCCCGAAACGTCTGCCCGTTATATATATATTTTTCCCCCCCGAGGCCAACACGTACGGTTACTGCTACGGACGATTGTTGCGGTTTTTCATGGAGTGGCAGCCAAAGAATCGAGCAGCTCGCCTGGATAGGGAGGCTCTCATCTAGCAGTGGGTCGACCATGGCTGCTGCTGATGCTGCTGATGATTGTGGGAGGGGGAATTCTCGGTCTTCGCTGGTGTCCGATAGCAAAATGAATGGGATCCCATATTGTAGCTCAACCGCCAAATTAAGCTTCGCGTTCAAGTTCATGTATTAGGTATAGCCCTGTGAGCCATTCGGCTCTTGAATCGGGTGCAACCGCAACAAACAAAAAACATGAACAAAAAAAAACATCTGAAAATGACTATATGTGACCGAGTGCAAACATAAAATCCAAGAAAAGACAGCAAAATATTGCAGGAAAAAAATCACCGTTACACACCAACGCTGTGTGCAAAAATCCCAGTGGGATGCAATTCAACAACAACAACAACCACAAGACAACTTAGATTAAGGCCATCAGTCTAACTCTGTACTACAACAACAACAACAACAACCACAAGACAACTTAGATTAAGGCCATCAGTCTAACTCTGTACTACAACAACACAACAACAACAACCACAAGACAACTTAGATTAAGGCCACCATAATGAACACGTTACGTACGTCTCGACACGTGCACAGAGACCGGCATTCACACGGCGACATAGAAGCGTAATTGACGCACGCGTGAGTGAATTAAAGTTAAAATGAAATGAAAATTTACCTTGATGGTCTAAGCGCTTACAAGGCCCCACGTCAATCCGAGGTGTTCATCAGCCGGTTCGCGAACACGTGGAGTGCACGGCGACCAATCACAGCGCGGGGTTGACACCGCCCCCACCTCCATTGACCGCCTCGACCAATCAGCGAAGCCGCTCGTGGGGGTGGGGGGGGGTGTGTGGGGCGGAAGTGAATTTCTATTCGGCGTTCGCCCGTGACGTCACGGCGGTTGCCTCTGCGTGATGCCGTTCGAGACGCGCGACGACGGGGCTTGTGTTTCTAACTTGGCAAGGCTGCTGATGCAGGAGTTTTCATTGAACTTACAATGAAGAAGCAAGTTTTTTTTTGTCTTTGAAATTAAAACTAAACTATAATTTTTTTTTTCTTTTACCAGGTAAGGCCTACTGAGCTGTATAGCTCTTTTTACCTTGGCTATCACAACTAAAGGGCCGTCCATAAATGACGTCATGTGATTTTTGACGATTTTTGACCCCCCCCTCGTCACACGACGTCACAATAAGTCAGACCTCCCCCCTCAAATATGACGTCACAAAGCTCTGCCCCCACCCCCCCAAAATAAAACATGCTTCAAATCGCTTTAAACTATTGTCATTGTAGTGCGTATTTAATGTGGCGCTGCACTCTGATGTTGTAGGAGAAAACATTTATTGAAAAGTCTATTTAACTAAGTAAAACGTGTTGTCTAGATTTATTAAAAGTTGCAGCATTTTGATGTGACGTCACATTTCTCAANCCCCCCCCCTCTTCGCCAAACATCGTCACACATCGTCACAAATGTCACTGGTTCGATCGCGTAAATATAAATGCGTCGTGAACTCACTCGCATCCGACACAGTCAATTAGCGAGGTTTGTGTCATTAGTGACTCCTTCACAATGCCGCTAGCTGTTGCAATCACCAGCGAAACGTGACGGTACTCAAATTGTGAATGTCGTAGTGGGTTTACTCTACAACACACAACCCGAGGTGCCGTGCGAGTAACGAAGCGTCAAGTTCTGATCACGTGGCAAACCTCACGAATTGGCCGTGGCGGGTGGTGGCGGGTTTAACGACGCATTTCTATATTGACGGCGATCTAACCCAAAACAACATTTATTAAATCTTGACTTAAAGCTTTCGTGACTGCAGGAATCATGTTCTTTGTGTCTTTCGGTAAAGTCACGTAGATAGGTTAAATTTTTTTCTTATAAATTTGTAGTTTTTTTTACTTATAACTTTACCGTAGATTACACATTGAAAAAAATAATATTTACCTATCTACGTGACTTTACCGAAAGACTCAAAGAAGAACA